>PVJS01007683.1:0-55284 GCA_004027185.1 Glis glis | reverse complement strand
AAAAAAAAAAAAAAAAAAAAAAAAAAAAAAAAAAAAAAAAAAAAAAAAAAGAAGGAACATCACCAAATCCCCCCAGGACCTCGAAGAATGACTTCCAGAGCCCACTGAGCTTGGAAAAGCAGCTGTGGGGCCAGAAAGCGGAGGGAAGGGCACTCAACAGGCAAATCTGCCTGAATCGCTGCTCAGCAAGTTCACTGGGGGAAGCATTTGCTAGTTCCTAGTTCCTCTCCTTTCCCGGTCCGACATTATCCACTTTTCTCATGCTTACATCAGCAACTGAACACACAACCTCTCAGGGCCCTGCCTGCAATCCATTATTTAAAAGCTTATGCATAATCCATCGCCACAGCTATCTCTGGGCTCACAGTACTCTGCACATGCCAGTATTGCTCCACCAGGAAACACATTAAGGACAGCGGGAAGGAAGAGTGATTCATCTTAAGTGATGAGAAGGGATAGGTGCATCTGTTGGCTGGCCATCGGGGTCTGCACAAAAAGGGACCATTATTTAAAAGACAATATTGTGTAGTCAAAAGTGTCTTAGACAGACTTGGATTCACTTGGAATTTGGGCAAATCATTTGACCTCCTTGAACCCCAATTTCCTCACTGGTGAAAGAGATATTTTCACATTTTCCTGGCTGAAATAGATATGATCACACTTTCCTGGATGGGATATTATGAGAATTTAAGAATGAACATATATGATGACCTGGCCCAGCACCTAATCCATCCCTGGTAGGGGCTTATCGATGACACAGCAATGGCAATCAGAGCCTTAGGACGAGCAAGACTTCCTTAGAGATGTTTCTGACCACAGAAGCAAAGGTCTCAGACTTACCCTTAAAGTAGACAAGGCTGGGACTGTAGCTCAGCAACAGAGCATGGATTTAGCATGTGTGAGACCCTGGGTTCAATCTCCAGCACCAAAAGTGAATAAACAAGTAAAAATAAAGCCAAAGAACTACTGGCTTCTGTAGGAGAGCATTTTCCCAAGAGTGATCCGAGTCTACTATTTCCCTTTGATACTAATGGTTTATTGAGAAGAAGAATGTGGATGGGGTTCTTCTGGTCATGTAAAGGTTTGGATATTATAGAGTAGCAAAGAAAAAATATTTTCTTACTAAATATTTTTGGGGGTATGGTGATGAACATTGAAAATATCCAAGAAGGTAAAATAGAATAAAGTTACCCCAAAAGCTTATTCAATGGCAGGGTTGTTTTTGAGGGAATATCATATAGGGCTGGTGATGTATGAGACAAAAGTTTAGAAATTGTTGTTCTAAAGATACAAATAATCACAAAAATTAATTTCCATGTAAATGGGAATAATACAATAAAGGCTAGTATAAAACAATAAGATTCTTCTTTGACTATATTTATAACATCTGTAACTCTGTATATCCCCTTGTGAATTTTTGCTTACACAATTGAGAAATAACACCTAAGAATTCAAACATCCATCATCATGAGCGAGCCATAGTGTTTTAGTCAAGTTTTTCTGTCACTGAGACCAAGATACCTGACAAGCACAATCTAGAGGAGGAAAGGTTTATTTGAGCTGACAGTTTGAGAGGTTCAGTCCACAGTCATTGGCTCTGAGACAGAAGCCACAGCAGCAAGAAGTGGCAGAGGAACTCCAAGTTCACATCATGGTGGCCAGAAGTAGAGAGACAGACAGGAAGGGACCACTGGCAATAGAGTCTTCAAGGCCCCAGGAACCTGCCTCCTCCGAACCCTTCTGCACTGGGGACATGCTTCAACACATGAGCCTTTGGGGACATTCCAAGCCCAACCCAGAGCACATGGGCTGTGCCAGTCCCCTTTCTCAACTGTTGCCAGCAAGATATGGAGCTTAGCGATGCCACCAAAGCTGGAACCTGGCCTCCCCACGAGGCTCTCAGAACGGGCCAGAGCAGTGCTAGGTCTTGGTGGAAATGAACAGAATTCCCGTCTCCATACACAGAGTGTTGTTACCTATGCTCCACATTAATCTTATATATCCAAAGCCTTATGGTGCTGTAGGAATGCACGTCTGTGAGCTCCTTCTTCTAACCTGTCTCCACTACAGGAGAAAGAGTGAAAGGGACCACACAGGGAATGAATGTTAGGGCCACCTTGATGATAGTTCAGACAAAACTCAGGACTATAAAGTCATGCAAGTGAGTCCCCAGTCCACAAATTACACAAACCAGAAGTTCTAAGTCCCACTTACTGTGCTGAATTTACATGAATAGTAACCAAGACTAGGAATGGAAGTGGGTCAGCTATGTGCAAACACTGGCATTAAAGGTGAAAGTAACTCCTTCACTATTATTTAAGGGATACTAAGGGCTAGATCTACCCAGAAATGTCTCTACCTTAAAGTTTAAGATGAGCAGGCCACTCTATCACTCTTTCAAGTTTTTAAGCACTGAATACAAAAAGTGTGTGGAGGGCCAGCACATTAAACCTTCTACACATCCCACACTGAGCCAATAGAGTTTGTGTTCTGTCAGGATTATCAGCAATGAAAAGTCTCCGGTGTTACTTTACACCCTACTTATAACTAGGTTGGAAAAAGAGTTTGTTTAAGAGGGTCCAGATGATCATGAACAGAGCAGAACATGACAGAGTTCTTATGAGTCTCATGATCACCAGGAAAGCATGAAATTTGAAAACCCTGAGCTCTGGACCCATGGAGGGAGGGAGGGAGGGAGGGAGAGGGATGCTCATGTATGGCATGCATCCATATCCACACCTGTGTACACCTACCGTGTTAGGAATGGATATGCAAGTAGTTACGCAAAGAAAAACGAGGCACATTGGTCAGCCTCAAGGTTAAACAATATAAGAACAGAAATAAATGGATATTCACCAAGTACTTTGCTGAAACAGCAGCGCCGTCTTTCTTGTAAGTCTGATGAGTTTCATTAACTATTTACATCAGCTTTGCTAATTGCGAAGGGCACTTGGGGAATTCTAAGAGGGTGCATACTCTTAATGGGTGAATAAAAACTCCGAGTCTGACGATACAGTTATAAAGTAAGTTGGGGGAAGTGACCTGGTGGAAGAAATGTGGCAGGCTCTCTCAGAGTCCTGCCTGGTCTGAGGAGAGCATGGAGCTCATGCTCAGGCCCACGTCACTGGTCCTAGCAGAGGAGACTTAACTGGGGCAGGCACTGGATCCACGTGTGGACTTAGAGGATCATTCTTGGCAGTTTAGAGCTATCTAACTCTAGTGTGTGCTACTCTCTTTTGTATAGTATTTCATTAATTCTCAAAAAAAAAAAAAACCTTAGGAGGGATTTTTGTCCCATGGAACAACATATCCTTCTTTTCCTTTGTCCCACAGGTAGACTGAGAAGCACAGTTGTAATGGAAAAAGAGAATAATGAGTTAGTTGTAAAAAAAAATAAGAAAAACTGCTTGGGGGCCTGATGGTTTTGCAATAACTGATTTTAGTCCTATTTCAAGGCTGCAGAAAATGGCCCAAATAGTATCTCCTATTTTGCCTGCATTTCTGAACCTTTGCCATGTACTTTGTCAAAATTTGAAATCCAATTTGCCTCCTCTTGTGTGTACGTGGACTTCTGACTCACCTGTGACTCATGCAAGGCAGCAGAACTAATGCACTGTCACAGAACTTAAACAAGATCCAGTACATGAAGTCTTCTGCCTTATAAGTGGGGAGATTTGCCTTTGAGCCATGTAAAGATGTGACTACCCAGAGGCCGCCATGTTGTAAGGAAGCCCAAGCCACAGAGAGAGGTTATGGAGCTGTTCCAGCAACAGCCCTAGAGGAGATTCTACTGACATCAGCATCAACCATCACACAAATGACAACATCTTCAGGACTCCTGTCCTCAGAGGCCCACCCATCCCTGCTCTGCATCCCCCAGCTGAGCCCAGACAATGTGGAGTGAGACCTTCCCTGCCATGTTCTGGCTGCACTCCTTACTCTCAGAATCCATGAACATATAAAAAGGTTGTTGTATGCCACTGAATTTGGGGGTTGTTAGCTTCCCAGCAATAGCAAATGGAACAGAGGTTCAGCCGTATTCCAACCCTAGAGTTCCAAGAGAAGTTACAGTGCCCTGTTCCAGTCTTCTAGGAAAGAAATCTAGGTTTCGAAGATTTCTCGTGCTTACTGTCCAACTACTGAAACTAATATGGAAATTGATATTGGAAATGGGGTTTCAGGGAAAACATGTCAGGAAGTCTATTGTCCTGGGATAGAGAGCTGGAAATGCAGATTTCATGTTAGCAGTAGGATCTGTTTCTCAGGATTGAGACCTCCATCGTCAACAGAAAGTGAGACTTTGGAGGAATTCCCGTTTTTAAATGCTGGAATATCAGATTGTGCTATCAGTTCCTTATGGCCTCCAGTAAAGGCTGGAGAAAAGGCGAACTCCAGTCTTGAGCTGCTCAGAGGAAGACAATGGTATAGCAAGAGAAGAGGGCACTTATGGGGACTGTGGAGGTTCAGATCCTAAAATCCATGATTAGCTTGACCAAATTGCAGTGGCCAGGGGTGTGTGTGTGTGTGTATGTGTGTGTGTGTGTGTGTGTGTGTGTGTGTGTGTGTGTGAGAGAGAGAGAGAGAGAGAGACAGAGAGACAGAGACAGAGAGACAGAGAGACAGAGAGAGGAGGGAAGAGAAAGAGAGATTATGGACTGATCAAGGGACTAAGGATTATTGGCATTTAGCATGAGGACACAGGATACACAAGAGCCAGAAATTTTTGCAGCCCCTCCAGAGCACACTTCCCTCTTACCAAGAAAAAATGCCAATGGCCCCTTCTAAAATATTCACATGGCAGGATGCAGCATCCGAGCCCCAATCCAGAGCAGATCTGAGAAGTAATGCTCCTGAAACCCAGGCCAAAACTGCAGTCCATCATATCTACTCATATTTGAGGTCACTTAAAAAGTACACAAGAACATAAAATTAGGTGGAGCCCCAGAATTTCTTTCACAAATCAAAAACCCACAGGTATGGCTGAGCTCTGGGAATATATCCAGCCAGGAGATTCAGGAAGATGTTTCCACAATATTCCTGACATTACCTTTGACAAATATAATTCTCAAAAATGAAACTGATGGAAAGTTAAGATTTTGCAATATTGGTACTGTAAGAAAAGTCCCTTGAGCCAGGGGTGGTGGCACATGCCTGTCATCCCACTACATGGGAGGCTCAAACAGGAGGATCACAGTTCGTGGCCAATCTCAGAAACTTACTGAGACTTTTTTTCAAAATAAAAAATAAGAAGGGCTGAGGGTATAACTCAGAAGTAGAATGTCCCTGGGTTCAATCCCCAGTACCAAAAAAAAAAGAAAAAGAAAAGAATAAGGAAGTCCATAACAGCCACCTAAAATCTTCAAGCACCTCTACCAGTGATGCTGGTGACTGCTGAAAATTGACCACGACCTCTCCACCCCACAGAGAAATCCTCCTGTGGATGGCCTGGAAGGATGGTTTGCGAGCAAAATTCTCTTGGGGGATAGATCTGTGGCCATCCTTCTGACTGACCAGGAAATTGTTACCAAAAAAATTATCAATAAATTACTGTGTTTGAGAGTTGCTGGTTGTCTCATTTGCTTTATCACGCTTCCCAAGTATGTGCCTCTATACCTGGCTCCTCAATGAGTTTTCAGTACTCAAAAGTATCTGCTCCTTTGCTACAAAATTATTCCCTTCCAATATACTTTTTAATTGAGTCCAAAATGCAGCAATGTTAGGGCTAAGTGGTTTTGATAGACCCACTAAAAGTCATGAGCAAATATTAAATGACTTTCCATTAAAGACAATTCCATCAATGTACTGTTTCCAAGAGTCTTTGAAATACCCAGTGAGGCTTCTCGTAGAATTTCTGCGAGACATAGAAATGGAGAAGAATTGAGGTTTACCTCTATCGATACACATTATCTATGCTCTTCAGAGTTTTTATGAAACCAGGGAATCATCCTTTCCCATCTGTCTTTATTCCTGGAAATCTGGCCTTTGGTGTTATAGAGAGACCATGAGATAGATGGCCACAGAGATAGCAAACATGAACTCGCCTACTCTGAGGGATAGCAACACCCATGTCTGCACACACAGAATGTTAAAAGGCAAATTAGAAATGAAAATGCTATGAATTTAGGAAAATGTACAAATCATTAGCTCCTCCAATGGCAATGATGCTCTAGTGAATGCCTAGCTAGCTTTATCGAGCAGACAAAATAAAGATTCCCTTTGATGAACATAATGATTGTAATTTCCTTTTTTTTTTTCTTGCGGTGCTGGGGATGGAACCCAGGGGCATTCTACCTCCAAGCTACACCCCCAGCCCTATTTTTTTATTCTTTATTTTGAAACAGGGTCTCACCAAGTTGCGGAGGACATCACTAAGTAGCTGAGGCTGGCCGCGAACCCGGATCCTCCGGTCTCAGCCTCCCAAGTACTGGGATAACAAGCGTGCGCCACCACGCCTGGCTCATGATTGTAATTTCAAAACTGCAGATGACCTCTTGGGGGGATGCCTAGGACATGTTCATTTTCAAGTGAAGAAACCCGGAGTTGAGTCTGTTGGATTACCTCTGATGGAAGGCAGAGCTGCCAGCAGAATGCGTGGAACCCTTGCTCATTCTCTTTTGCCTACACAGGACAGAGTCTAGAGCCCTGGTACTTTCAGGGATTCTAGGAGTTAATCCTAACCTCTACTTGAGAGATGTGGGAGGGAGCTGCACCTGCGACACAGTGGACCTGCTGAAGTTAGTCAGGTTCAGTCAGTCAGCAACAGAGGCCCCGAGACTCAGGGTTAGCTCTTCTGACAGCTTTTCTTCCTCCACACGTGGACTTCCTTCCCAATCCCACTGTTTGCCCAGAAAGCTAAAAATCTTTCCAAAAATATTCATGGGGCATATATCTTTGTAGACCCAGCCAGGCAAGAGGTCAGTATTTATCTGTGATTTAAACCTAGTTACCACTTTAAGAATATTGCTAGATTTTGTGTTGGGCACAAAGGTCCCTTGCACTTGGGTTTTACTTTAATTCCTGAAGTCAGTCTTCCTGCAGTCACTGAGAATCTCCGTGTTGCTGAGTCCCATGGACTCTGTGCAGTCCTTGCTGTTTTGACCATCTGTAGCATTTGGCACCGCTCACTGTTATTCTCTCCTTCTTGAAATCCACCTTCCTTTAGTTTCCAGAAACCATATTCCCTTGGTTTTCCTCCTACGCTTCTGTCTTCTTTGCTGGCTCATCCTCCTTCACCCGGTCTTACATGTTATAATTTCTCAAAGTTCATTTACAGTTCATTCACTTCACGCTCTGGGTATCCCCAGAGCCATACGATGAGTTCCAGATTCCTAAATCCAATCTCCATCACTCCTCTGAGGCCCACATCTATATAAGTGGCCCACGGTCTTCTAGCTGCCTCCACTAGGAGATCAGAAAGCCATATTTCAATATTATACACATCTACATTTATAATACCTCCCCCAAAACTTTGTCTTTTAGAGACTGCGTCAGTGAGATCACCACCCACCCATCTGGAGAAGCCCAGAAACTTGGATCCCATCCCCAGCTTCCTCTTTCTTTTACTACCTGTGAATTATGGTTGGGGTTTGGATCTGGAATGTCCCCAAAGGCCCATGTGTTCCAAAGGCGTGGTCCCCAGAGAAGCAGCTCAGAGGTGGGGCTTTTGGAAAACACTTGGATTATGAGAGCTGTAACCTCGTCGGTGGATTAAGTCATTGGAGGATTCACAGCTGAATGGAGTATTGGGAACGATGGAAGCTGCAGGTGGTGGGACCGAGTTGAAGGGAGTGTGTCCTTGGGAGAGTGACCTTGGGGACTGTATCTTGTCCCTCGCCCCTGTCTCTCTGCCCCCCAGCTGCCACGAAGTGAGCAGCTCTGCTCCAACACAGCCTTCCATCATGACGCTCCACCGCACCACAGGCCTAGAAACACTGCGGCCAGCCATCCATGGGCAAAACCTTGAAACCATGAGCCGAGAGAAACCTTTCCTCCTTTAAGTTGATTTTCTCAGATATTTTGTCAGAGCAATGAAAAGATGAGGCATGGGCCTGGGGCTCGTGCCTATAATCAGCTACTTCAGAGGCTGAAGCAGGAGGAACAAAAGTTCAAGGCCAGTCTAAGCAACTTGGTGAAACTCTATTTCAAAGGGGGAAAAATTAAGGACTGGTGTTGTAGCTCAGGAGTAGAGTGCTCATGAGTGAGAACTGAAAGGGAAGACGAAAAAGAAAAAGAGGAAAAAAGAAGAGATAAGGAAGGAAGGAAGGAAAGAAGAAAGAAAGAAAGAAAGAAAGAAAGAAGGAAGGAAGGAAGGAAGGAAGGAAGGAAGAAGAAGAAGAAGAAGAAGAAGAAGAAGAAGAAGAAGAAAAGAAAGAGAAAGAAAGAAAGAAAGAAAAAGAAAGAAAGAAAGAAAGAAAGAAAGAAAGAAAGAAAGAAAGAAAGAAAAAGGAAGGGAGGGAGGGGAAGGAGAGAGAGATGGAGAGAGGGAGGAAGGGATGGAGAGGAAAGAAGGAAGGAAGGAAGGAAGGAAGGAAGGAAGGAGCGAGCAGCTGAGTAACACGTGGACCCATCTGTGCATCTGAGAATCCTAGGCCTCTCTCATCTCCGTCCCCACCTCCATCCCCACCCAGTACCCACGTCGTCTGCCTGCTCCACCACCTCTCAACTCCTCTCCCAACAATGCTGTTCTCCCCTACATTTGCTCTCCACATGGAGGATAGAAAGTTCTTTATAAAGTATAGATCCAATTCTATCTCCCTCCACCTGACACCCTGCAGGGTCCGCCTCACTCCAGTCCGGAGCCCACCGGGCTGAGGACCTCCACAACAGCCGCGTGTGCTCCCCCAGGATGGCCAAACCTCAGCCCTCCTGCCGCGCCATTCCCCCCTCCCCCAGGCCCTCCCCCAGGCCAGGTCCCCCCTGCAGAAGGCACTCCACATCTTTGGACAAGTCGAATCACATTTCTGCATCAGATCTCAGCTGAAAAGTGACCCCGCCCCAGTCTCTCCCCAGGCCCCCAACTAGGCCAGGCCCTGCGCACTGTGCGTCTGGCCCCTCTGCCTTTCCCTGGAGGCGCCGGCCGCCCCTGTGTTTGTGCACGGCCTGTGTTAATATTTGCAGGAACACGTTGCCTTGTGACAGGGACGCATTTGAGAAATGCGTTGTTAAGAGATTCCAAATGCGTTGTTGAGGGGCAAGTGTCATGGGTGTGATTCACAAACCGAGGTGGTGTGGCCTCCTGCATACCTCGGCTATGTGGTAGATAGATATATGTGTGTAAATATAATTATAAATGTAAATGCATACACATATGCAAATATAGAATGTACACATAATGACTTGCATAATTTACAAGGTCTTGCATAATTTTGTTTTTAAAACAATGCCCCACATATACACACACATTCAAAAATCTGACCATGTCAATAAAAATAGAGAGGAGAAATCCCCTATGCTAATCCAAAGGGAATTATTGGAATACACTTCAAATCTAGTCTGTTTGACGTGGAAAGAGTTAGGCCCTTCAGTGAGATAAAGAGAGAGAAAAAGAAACTTGGAGTGTGGTTATTTGAACTCTTGAAGTTAGCATGAAGTTACTATGTGTGTGTGAGTGTGTGTGTGCATTTATATGTATACACAGATCTCCATGTATATAATATACTGCTCCCAAGTCATGATAAACAGCACAGAATTAAATCAAGCACAAGAGGAAATGTTGCAATCAAGAAATACAAGAAACATGAACTATGGAACATGGCATGCGCTTTTACAGTAAACTCTTTTTTTTTAGGTACTGGGGATTGAACCCAGGGGTGTTCTACCTCCTAGCTACACCCCCAGACCTTTTTATTTTATATTTTGAAACAGGGTTTTACTAAGTTGCTGAGGCTGACCTCAAACCTGCAATCCTCCTGTCTCAGCCTCCCAAGTACTGGGATTACAGGCGTGCGCCACGGTGCCTGGCCTCCAGTGAATGTTATTTTTTGTATAAGTAGGAGTAAACTCTGAAATAAGGACAGTGTGGTCTGGTATGCTGAAGACAAACCAAGCACATAGTTGCCTATCGTGACTGTCAAGTGTTATGTCCTGGGCGTCACACGCCGCTCGGCTCTCATCCACAGGCAGCTCGCGGGTCATCAACGCCAGCATCACCGCCAGCGGGAGCCAGGCGCTCGAGGGACCTCACGGCAGCAGGATGTCACCAGGCGACAGGAACTTTCCAGTAGCCTACGGGGCCACTGTGGTACACACAGCCCGGCACTGACCAAAATGTGCCTCTATGGCCCGTGACTGCGTGTCCCTGGACCCTGGGTTCCAAGCCCAGTGTCACTGTTTTCCGTGCGTGCCGAGGGCCTGGCATATGGTACACACTGCATGCATACTTATCAGTGTCATCTCCCTTTCTAGGCCAACTTCCAGGACAGATGGGATTATTCGGAAGGGCAGAATATGTTCTTGAGTTATCAGTCTAGAAAATTCTCTCCTGCCCTCCTCTGCTCTTCCTCCTTCTGCCACCCCAACTTCACCATTTTCTCCATTTCTACCTCTTCTGCAAAGAGCCCAGAGGGGCCTCTCACTCTGCCTTCTTCCTGAACATGCCACAAACATGTTTTCTAGGCAAGGTTTTAAAATCCCTAACGAAAGTCTTCGTGTGGATTTAATCAATTCACGTCATTCAATACCTCATGAGAATAGGTCAGGGGAGCTCAGCTACAAAGACAGGTGACCAAAAATACGGTCCTGGCTGTGCCCGGAGCAGGGCTCCCGAAGCTCCTGGCGTTCGACTTCACAAGAGTCACCATGGGGTCGGAAAGAACACTGTTGACAGGGATTCAAATGCTTTGGCCAAATAACTAACGAAAGGTCATATTGTCACATCAAGCCTTAGCAACAGGCAATAAATTTGCAAGGCTATTACTGAATCAAGTTTCTGCTCTTAAATTTAAAAGGATAAATTAGTCACCTTAAAAAAAAAAAGATTGAAATTTTAAGAGCACGTAATTCTCTTTATCCTCTGGAAAGGGAAGAAAGTCAAGATGCTAGACTCCAGTCGAGCTGTTTTTGCCAGGGCAACGAACAGAGGCCCGCAGGTGTTCCTGCACTTTCTACAGGACAGAAGGCCACCGGTCCCAAGAGCTCCCCAGAGACAACGGCGGGTTTACTTGTTACTGGTTACACAGACATGTGCTGAAACTGGGCAACCTTTAAGTATTTGACCCCAAAGAAGGGATCATAATTTATTTAAAGGGGCCTTCTTTATCAGGCTAAAATTTTAAAGAGGAGAAAAACGTAAATACATATATATATATATATGAAGTTATCGATACCAATCTCAATAGCATGTATGGGGAGGAGGAAGGGCCGGGGTAGGATCTGGAGGGAAACACACCTAGTGCTGCGTCCACGCGTGCTCCTATCGCTCCGAACCTCATTACGATGTCTAATCACAATGCACCGATAAAAATATATGAAAATTTTTTTAAAAATCAAAACTTGGAAGGGATCCAGGTCTTTAGGCAGGATAATATCACTCAGTACATAGGCCATCTCAGAAAGCATGTGATGGACATACGAAAGTACAGAAAGAGGAGCATGCATCCTTACTACCACGATCACACCCACATTTGAAGTTTATTCATAAATGCAAATATGATATTAACATCAATGTTCTTCGCAGCCTAAGAAAGTAGGGCTTGTGGACACATCTTCATTATCAGGACTTAACACTGCAGACTTCATGCTGGAGATGTGCTTATACCCATTGTACAGATGAGGAAAGGACATTCAGAGAAGCTCTCAGTTTTTTTTTTTTAGTGGTTCTCAAAGGATAAAGGACATAAAAAGCTACAGGGCACGGTGGTGCTTGGGGATAAGAACCTGAAGTCAGGCTGCCTGTGTTCCCGTCCCTAGTCCATCACCCACTGGGTGACGGGGCCAAGTCCTATGGCTGCTGAAAATCTCAGTTTCCTTGGCTATAAAATGGGGCTAATCCAGAGAGCTCATAGAGTTGTTTTACATGCCAAGTGAGACGGGGCACGTGGAGCACCTGGGACAACACTGACACACAGCAGCTCTTGGAAGAGGAAGCCGTGTAAAACTTTCCCAGAGAGCTTGCTAAAAACTACCTTAGCCAGGACCCTCCTCCAGAGATCCTAGGTCCTGAGTCAAGAGGTCTGAGCAACAACCTAGCAATCTGGTGTGTGGTGTGTGTGTGTGTGTGTGTGTGTGTGTGTGTGTGTGTGTGTGTGAGAGAGAGAGAGAGAGAGAGAGAGAGAGAAAGAGATTAGGGCTGGAACCCAGAAGCATTCTACCTCCGAGCCACATCCCCAGTCCTTCTATTTTTTATTTTGAAACAGGGTCTAAGTTGTTGAGGGTCTCACTAAGTTGCCTAGGCTGTCCTCAAATCTGTGATACTCCAGTCTCAGTCTCCCAAGTACTGGGCCTATAGGCATGTGCCACAGCGTCCGGCTTGACTAATCTAATTATAGTTTGTTACTAAAGATGCTGGCAAACTGTAGATAAATAACTAACATGCAGTATTACAGCCCTAATGTAACTTCTTCCATTTAATCAACGTAAGTATCAACTGAATGCTGATATCTGCGTGGACCATAGAGGGGCATTTGTAGGAGCTATGACTACAGAGACCCTAGAACGGACACCCCGGGGGCAGGCTCTTGCTGGGTCGGGCTTGGTATCCAGCTACCCACAGACAACCTCAACTCCAGTGGGCCTTTTAAAAGTTTCACTGAGCCTGGCCTGGTGTTGTATAGCTGTAACCCCAGTACTTGGGAGGCTGAGACAGGAGGATCACAGGTTCAAGACCAGCCTCAACAACTTAGCCAGAGCCTCAGCAACTTAGCAAGACCCTATTTAAAAATAAAATTAAAAAGGGGGCCAGGGTATAGGTCAGAGGTAGAATGCCCCTGTGTTCAATCCCCAGTATAAAAAAAAAAGTTTTACTGGCATTATTGCTTTTTTTTTAACTTCTGGTAATTGCTTTAAAAGAACAAAGCTCTTTGTTTAAGAAGGGCCCAGGGATCTCATAATTGCCATGAGGCACATGAGAGATTCCTAGACTCTCTAAACAATTTCTCTTTTAACATTAAATATTAAATTCCTAATGTTTGGCTAAAATGTAGACGCTCCCTGGGGAGCGGGGGCGATGCTCGCAAGAGTACCACGCAGCCCGGGGAGAGATGCCTCCCGGGCCGCCGCCTGGGCCACCTGCCCCGGTCATCACAAGCGCTGCGAACTCAGGCTCGGCCCCAGCGGCGTCTGGGGTTCAGACTCCAGAATACTCCCCAACGTGGAAACAGACTGTGACCCCCTCTGTCCACCCTGGACGCACCACAGGGAGTCAGTTCTTGAGGTGCATTTCTGGCTTCTTCGGGGGCTGTGACCCACTCCACGCAGGTCTCCCCTCCTCGACTCTTCCTGGCCTTCCAATGGCTGATAGCTCTTTTCATCCCCAGAATTTTCAGCGAGCACCCACGGTGATTTCAGCAACAGTAAGTACCCGAGCTGGGACTCTGGAACTGCAAAGGGGACTTTGGAATGAGACCTCCAAGCAGGAGGGTCCGGACCCCTCATTCAGCCACCTCCTCTACACTTCGGGTTAATCTGGGGCTCTTGGGTAAACCAGTCTACTGCTTCGTGGTAACAGTTCAGCACCAGTTAGATAATGATGGTTTACGCAGTGCGTGTCTTCGTGTGCACATTAGATACTATTAGCATCATTAAAAGATGAGGAAAACCGACCCTTACAGAGATTAATGAACTTTTTGTTCTCAATCCTAAGAACTGCATGGCCAAGTCCAGAGCCCAAGGCGTCTGCCCGAGTCTCACCCCACATCACCAAGGAGTGACTGGCTTCTCTGCCCCAGCTGACTCCTGGCTTTTCCTAAAGGAACGATCTGGACCAGGTGGCTGCGGTTGCTTCCACCCTACGATGCTACTCTCGGAAGGGCTCGCCTAGTCCTCATCACACCGGATACGTTGTTCACTGTGAGTCATCGACTTAGTGTTGAAGGTCATGAGGAGCCGTCACAGCACCAGAAATCAAATTTCCTACAAGTTGGGATTAGATTCAATGCATACAACAACAAATAAAAATGTGCTTTTTGTTTTTTTTTTAAAGGAAGAGTTGTTTAGACAAATAGGAGCTCATTTTCTCTCTAATAAAAAGCCTTGAACTCATTTTGGAACTTCATGGTAAGCAGGAACACAAGGCTGTCGCTGTCTTCACTCTCCTTCCATCTGGGCATCTTGCCTCCACGGGTGGGCAAGATGGCTGCATGAGTTCCAGTCATCACCTCTGTAGTCCAGACAGCAGGGAAGACACAAGGATGAAGCACAGCCATCTTTTTAGGAATACGTCCTAGGATCTGCTGAACATTTCCTCTGTTATCTCATTGGCCATAACTTAGTCACATCGGATCTGGCTCTATACAACACTGGCCAATAGAACCTCCTAATTGGCTATCAAATGCTTAGGTGCAGATCCAGAGCATGCTCCTCAAGGGAATAGAAAGAATGGAGTTGTGTCGTTCTCTTATAAAATAAATAGAAGGCATTTGTAAAAACTCGTAAGAAGTTTTCTAGCTGGGCATGGCAGCACGCACCTGTAATCCCGGTACTTGGGAGGCTGAGACAGGAGGATCACAGGTTCAAGGCCAGCCTCAGAAATATAGCAAAACTCTGTTTCAAAATAACAAATAAAAGGGGGAGGGCAGGGTGCAGCTCAGAGGTCGATTGGTATTGGGTTCAATCCCCAATACCAATAAAAAAAAGGCTGAGTCCCCAGCTGTGGAGAGGTGGTGGAAATCCGAGAGGTGAGGCCAGTGGGGAGAATCGGGGTTGCTGTGGGCGTGATCTGGGGGTGGCGCTCTTTGCTTCCTGTCATGAGATGAGTGGGATTTTCTCCAGCCCACACTCCTGCCGCGATGTGCTGCCTTCCCCCGTCTGCAAAGCAATGAGACCAACCAACCATGCACTAAAACCTCCCAAACTAGGAACCGAAAAAAAAAGGACCTCTGCCCCTCGCTCTCGCTCTCCTCACGCTGTTGGCTTGTGCCAGAGATAAATGGAGGGAAGGCGCCTACTCCTTGACATCAGCAAGAGCCAGCAAAATTTCCAAGCAATGGGTGACCAGGAAGACCCATGCAAACCTGTCTCAGTGTGCTGGGCTGAAGGGGAGAGGTGGCGTCACCACAGAAGAGAAGGGACAGTGAGGGGGACATCGGAGCCCATCTTCGGGGTTAAATGTGCCGTGCCACACTGGGACCGGCCGGCTAAGGTGACCTCCAGTTTTCCTGTGCCATTAGAAACCTCCACTGGACACTCAGGGTCCCCAGGACTCACAAGCCCTCGCCTGAACTCATCCGGTGGGCCACAGTGCGGGAGGGGGCAGAGGGAGCACTGACACCCCAGTGGAAAGTGGGTCTCGCAAAAGTATCTGAAGTGTTCTAGCAGAAAAGGAGCAAGAGGAGCATCGACTTTGGTATTTTACTCTCCTTTTAAAAAGCACTGTACACCAGGCGCAGTGGTGTGCCTGTAATCCCAGGCCTTGGAAGGCTGAGACAGGAGGATCACAGGTTCAAGGACAACCTCAGCAACTAAGCAAGACTCTCAGCAACTTAGTGAGACGTTTTTTCAGAAAAAAAATATAGGGCTAGGGGTGTAGCTTGGAGGTGTAACAGGGGGCCTGCTTCTGACCCAGGCAGCTAACAGATGACCTGTTTCAAAAAAACGTTTTCCTCCTGTGTCCTCCTTGTTTCCTTCACCTCCTGTTATTAAATAACATGTTCTTATCCATTTACTGACAGAGGGGACCTGACACCTGTGGCTCTGAATAAGAACTGACCCCAGGAAGACAAACATGAACTGCGCCCCTTCTGAAAGACACCAGCAGGACCCTGAAGCGCCAGCTCCTAAAAGGGACTTGATTCCTTTGTTCAGGGAGAATCCAGGGCTTGTTCCCAAACTCTCAGGTTTACTGGTTTCTCTGATTTGCTAGAAAATCAATACATTTCTTTTTTCTTCTTCCCAAAGGCTTTTCCCAATTATTTGATTCAGCAAATTGGGGCAGGTACCCGGATTTATTAACAGAGGGGCAGTGCCCTGGGTTCAATCTCCAGTACCAAGAAAAAGAAAGATGATTTCTAATTTCTAAAAGTTTGTTATCTGTAATGTACTCTCCTGAAAAATAAAATGCAGATCTGTCAGAATTAGGATGACTTAGCGAGTTAGAGTACAATTGTCCCTCCATTCCTGCACATTCAACTAACTGTGAGTGGAAGATATTTGGGGGGAAAAACCAGCATCTATGCTGAACATATACAGACTTTTTTCCTTGTAATTATCCCTAAACCGTGCAGTGTAATAACTATTTACATAACATTTACATCTTATTAGGTATTATAAGTCATCTGGAGACATTTAAAGTATAGGGAGGATGGGCATAGGTTAAAAGCAAATACTATACCATTTTGTATAGGGGACATGAGCATCCGTGGATTTGGGTATCTGCAAAATTAGATTAAAAATTCTTTTTTGATTGATGCATTGTAATCATACATCGTGATGAAGTTCAGGGTGATAGAGGCGTACATGCACACAGCACTCATTGAGCCCCCCCCCCAGGTCCCACCCCACTCCTTCCCCCTGCCCTCCTTCCTATGCTCAGATTGGCTTTGGTAAGTTTGTGTGTGTGCATCATGTCCATTGAGGTGTTTCCCTCTCCCCCCCTCCTGTCTCCCTCAGTTATGTCGCCTTCTTCACTCATCTAAGGTTCCTCCTCCTTTGTCTGGAGTTCCTCCTATGTCTCATTTTCTCCCTTAGCTTCTACATATTAGGGAGAACAACCAACTTTTCACTTTTTGTGACTGACTAATCTCACTTAGCATAATGTTCTCCAGTTGCATCCATTTCCTGCAAATGACATAATTTTCTTCTTCTTTATGTCCGAGTAAAATTCCATTATGTACATATCCCATAGTTTTGTAATCCATTCATCTGTTGATGGATATCTCGGCTGGTTCCATAGTTTGGCGATTGTGAGTTGTGCAGCTATAAACATAGATATGCATGCATTACTCAGGTATGGTGGTGCACACCTATAATCCCAGAACTTGAGAGGCTGAGGCAAGAGGATTGCAGGTTTGAGACCAGCCTCAGCAACTTAGCCAGACCCTGTTTCAAAATAATAAATAAAAAGACTGAGGGTGTTCAGCTTGGAGGTAAAATATCCCTGGGTTCAATCCTCACTACCAAAAAAAAATGTTAGCAATTCCCACTCAGCATTTTTGTTTTTTTTTCTAAAGTTTCTACTTACATTTAACTATTTTTTAAGTATTTGCAGCAAAACCCTTGTTCCTGCCCTCAGATCTCCACTTCTATCAGGAAAGCCTCTGTAGCTTAGCCTGCAGAAGGCAGGACTCCTGTCATTTTTCTGGGCCTGCCTGTCACACTGAAACTCACAGCTAAGTGTTACAGGTGGTGTGACTCCAAGAGCCCCTGGCAGTCCCAGCTAGACGGTGGAGCCGAGACGCTCCAACTGCACATTGGGCAAATCCAGAGCCAAAATAGTTTTTCTCTATCGGTTTTCCCTTCTTCGGAAAGTAACCAGGCTTGCAAAACTTGGTGTATCATGTAACCTTCCAAGGGCTGGCACAGAAACACCTTCTCCTAACACACTGTTAAAAGCAAAACGCCGTGCAGTCCCCAGTACATTCTAGACAGCAGTCTGGGCTGATCTCATTCCACAAAGGAAGAACAGGTTTTGGAAATATCCAAGTCCAAGTGTTTTTCTCAGTTGCATTTGGTTTCACTTAGATACTTTTTGGCATGGTGCTTCCTCCCTTTCCAGCTGCCCCTTTTTTTTCTAAAGGAAACCAGAAGACAATATATTACACTCCTGGAATTCCAAACAGTGTTCCTGCCCTGAAAATTTAATCCAACAAAGCCTCTGTTCATCACAATAGGATTTTTCTGGGCTGAGGCCTGTGACTATCACAGGAGCAGCTGAGTTCTGAGCCCCCTCGTTCCTGTCCTGCTGACGGGCAATCCACTCATCGGTTTCCCCTGCGGCCGCTGCCGCCAGGTGAGAGCCCAGGGTGCAGAGTGCAAGGCACAGAGGCCAAAACTCGCTTAGTACTCCAAGTCCCCACCGCCTCACTACCGAGTGCATTCGACCATCTCTAGACTGCCCTTGCTCTGTAGAAAGGAAAAGTTTCTTCATCCTGCAGAAAAGATAAATTTTCTGCACTTCAGGGAGTGAGCTAAGGAAAAAGAGGAGACTGGGAAAGGTCCCCATCTGTGGTTTAGAAGGTGACACATTCCCGTTTCTTATGATTCAGCGATGACCACCGGTGTCCGTTCTGGATCTACCAGGGACTAGACAACAACCGGGCTGTTTTAACAAAATAATTCAAGTTTCAAGAGGTGGATTTTCAGGAGAAGCCCCAAGACATAGAATGACTTCCAGCTGAATCTGAAAACAGCGTGGGTCTTGCTTTGCATCATGTTCTCTAGCTCCATCCATTTCTCTGCAAATGACATGATTTTGTTCTTTGTGGCCGAGTAAAATTCCATTGTGTGTCTATACCACATTTTCTTTATGCATTCATTTGTTGATGGACACCTAGGTTGGTTCATTAAGTTGGCTGTTGTGAATTGTGTTGCTATAAACATGGATATGCGTGTACCACTAGAGTATCCTGACTTCAGTTCTTTAGGAAAGATGCTGAAGAGTGGTATAGAGCTGTGTCCTATGGTGGCTCCATTCCTAGTCTTTTGAGGAACCTCCACACTGATCTCCACAGTAGTTGTACTAATTTTCAGTCCAATCAACAGTGTAGAAGGATTCCTATTTCCCCACATCCTCACCAACGTTTGTTACTGTTTGCGTTCTTGATGAATGCCATTCTAACTGGAGTTAGATGGAATCACAGGTTAGTTTTGATTTGCATCTCCCTGATTGCTAATGATGTCAAATAGTTTTTCATATACTTATTGACCATTTGTATTTCTTCTTTTGAGGAGTACCTATTCAGTTCAATGGCCCATTTTTTTAATCGGGTTATTTGATTTTAGTGCACCAATAAAAGAATAAAAACCGAATATTTTCAGGAGAAAAAAATTGATTTGCAAATCTATTTTGTTATTTATGAAGAAAATAGATTCACTCAAATAATTCAAAAAATAAATAAAATAAAAGCAACATGGAGAGGCGTGTTTAGAATATGAGATCTCTGCTATATGAATATGGTCTGTGAAGTCAAATTTCACAGAAGAAAGCCAGTACCTTCATTAGCACAATCAGCATCATCGTCACTTGTACAACTGCCCCAGAATTTGATACCCTGATGCTGACTGGAGGCACCTTAAATAACAATACACAATTTTGGTATGAATTGTTTGCTATCTGCATTTCTAAACCTGAAAATGAATTAGTGTTCTCTCCCAGTCCCTCATAGCTTGTACTTGCCTTGATATCTCAAGACCACTCCCTTTTCTAATTCATTAGATACTTTAATAGAAACTCAGGATAAGCTTTCAAGCTATAAAACAACTCATACTAAGATGGTTACTACTTACACTTCTGGGTTTATGTTTAAATGTACATCTTAGAGTACACAGGAGATCATATACAAAGGTGGAATCTTTAAGAGCAAAACCACAGAGCTTGACCATAGATGTTTGTGCACCACTTCTACAATGGAACCAATGGACGCTATGGTACCCCTCATGTTTACTTAGTGGGCACCAACTGCTTATCACTGTCCTTAGGGAATAGTTCTGAAAACATTTAATAATATTTGTTGCATTATACTTCATTTTCTCTA
The DNA here is from genome assembly GCA_004027185.1 of Glis glis. Classification (NCBI taxonomy): domain Eukaryota; kingdom Metazoa; phylum Chordata; class Mammalia; order Rodentia; family Gliridae; genus Glis; species Glis glis. Next base: position 35,440 of record PVJS01007683.1, on the reverse strand, counting down.
AAACATTTTATGAACACAAACATCAATGCATAAATGAGAAGATTATGTTTATTACTTTGGTCTTTCCATAAATATGTTTCATCCTTTTTCACACATTTCATCTACCAGTTATACTTTCAGTCTTTCCTTAATCCTAACGCTCAAATTTCCACATCCTAATGCTCAAATGTCCACTGTCTGTCAAAATAAAAAATATATACATATATATATATACTGTTGTTTTTGATGTTTTATTGATTTTGTTTTTGTTTTTGCTGTTGGACTATGTACTGATGTAAAAAAAAGTTCTTTCTTTGCATGAGAATGATCACAAACCCTTCTGCACCTGCTGGGAGGGCGAAGGAGGCTGAGGAGGGAGCTCCTTTAGTGGAGACAGCAAATTAACTCACTTAAAATGTAGCAGCTCCTTGTCACTTGGCTAAGTCACAGCCTCCTTGGAGTTGTCTCCCAGGGACTGAGGACCCTAAAGAAAAAGGACATCAGACGATGCTCTCCAGAGGTGAAACTTTCAAAGACTAGCGGAGCGGTCTCCAAGTGAGGTTGAGGCTTTGGTCTGCAGGGGAGCTATGAGACACCAGGGGTTCCTTGTTATGTGGGATACCACTGACGCTGACCACTGAATACCATCCGCCTGGACCAGAGAGATGGATGTTAACGCTTCTTCCTCCTGGGAAGAAAAGAGGAGACAGGACAAAAGTTAACGAGTCTTAACACACACTGGGCAAGGGCAGAAGGACTAACACTGAGTCGAGCGCAGGCCTGAGGTCTAGTCTCACATCTGGGGGACACAGGGCCCCACCTATAAAATGACAAGACATTGTATAATGATGGTCTCTTCCTTCTCTAAAATTGTGTAACCTGAATTGCACGAATCCCCCCTTATGCCCTTATAGGGGATTTGTTCCAAGACCCTAGTGAATGCCTGAAATCATGGGTAATACAAAACCCTGTATCTACTATGTATTTTCCTATTAATACATCCTATAATAAACTTTCATTTATAATTTGGCACTGTAAGATATTAACAATAATTAATAACACAATAGAACAATTATAATATGAACTATAGTAAAAGTTATATGAATGTGATCTGTCAAGCTCTCTCTAAACATCTTGCTGTACTGTACTCAGCCTGCTCATGATGATGTGAGATAATGCCCGGGTGAATGGCTTATGTGCTGTGACACAGTGTTAGGCTCCTACCTAAGAGCTAACTGAGCACAGCCCTCCAGTGCTGCTACTTAGTGATTAACAGGGAGATGGTGTATACGGCGTGGATACACTGGACAACAGTGATTCACATCTCAGGCAAGAAGAAGCTGGACAGCGTGAGATCTCATCACGCTGCTCAGGGTGATGGGCAATCTAATGCCTATGAATTGATTATTTCTGGAACTTTCCACCTAATGTTTTTGGATCAGGGTTGACCTGGAGTAACTGAAACTCATAAATGTGCAACCATTGATTAGAGGAAACTACTGGACCTATAGATCCTATTTTATTTTATTTTTTCTACTATGGAATTGAACCCAGAGGCATTCTAACTCTAAGCTACACCCCCAGCTCTTTTTATTGCTGAGAGTCTTGCTAGGTTGCTGAGGCTGTCCTTAAACCTGCGATCCTCCTGTCTCAGCCTCCCAAGTACTGGGATTACAGGCGTGCACCACCACGCCCGACTGCAGTTATCCTTCCTAAAGAGCACCCTCCGTCCATCTGAATGGACCCAGCACCAGCTGTAGAGTGACTCAGCAGACCACCAAGTGCAGGTCTGTCTCCCCAGTCCTACAGCAAGTGCCCAAATCCCTGTGCTGCTGCTTCCGGTGCTAAGGTTTCAGCCAAGGCTGACTTCACTAGCGCCTGTTGGGCTCAGCAAAGATGTGGTCATCGTGACCTGTCATGGGACCTCATGGGAACATTCGAGAAGGTGAAGCATCATTTGTCTACCACACCCGGGCCTCCATTTGAATCCCTGCGACATTCAAATGGAGCCCCCGGTGTGTAGCAGGGCGGCACTGGAGGTTCAGACAGATGCCCAGGACTTCCAAGCTGTGTGGGGGCTGTCACGGGAGCACCCCAGCCCATGCCTGCACCCGGACGCCCCACCAGGTGCCAGCGATTATCTTCAAAGCTGGAGGCCGGCCACAAGGAAGAGTGGCCAGTTGGCCTGCTTGATTGAGTGGTAGATGGAGGATTTTCCACTGAGCATTTATTTTGCAATGCAGTTAAGGAGGGAGGAGAAAAAGAAAAAAAATTCAAAACAAAACACTCTGTGCTTCTCTTGTAAATAATTACAGAAAAAGGGCCTCTTGTCTGGAGAGGCCCACTGGACAGATGAAAACCAGGAGCCCACAGATGCACCTGAGCAGCGGCTCTAATCTGTCCTGGGTGGTGGCTTTACTTTCCTGGGAGCCCTGCCTGGGAGAGGACTCTGTACATGCCTACACTCCCTCTTGCCTTCTGTTGGGACTTTGGATGTTTGAGGGGTAGCGAGAGCCCAAAGAAGGGTCAAGAGAGTTTGCAGGTGTCTGCTTCTTACTCCTGGTCTCTGTCCTCCTTGTCAGAGCGTTGCTTTCTTAGCATTTCTCTGCAGAGCTAATGGGGGAGGAGAGGTTGAGAGCAAAAACAGTGACCAACAACCACAGAACCCACGATCTGCTTTTATAAATAAAGCTTTATTGGAACACCAACCCTCACTTACATATTGCTTTCATTAATCCATGGTGGAGACTATATGGCCGTGAGGTACTTACTCTGTGGCCCTTGAACAAAGTTGGCCAACCCTGCGAGTGAGAGGCTAAGAGCGAGACGGGCAGATTTCTACCTCATCAAATCCTGCCTCCACTGCCACAACCTTCAGTGGAATTCTGCAGGATGGAAAAGGCCTCCCCTCTGGGAACCAAAAGCACGTGGGCAGGATCAAGTCCAGATTGCAATCATGTCCCGTGGAAGGTGCCGTTTCTTCTGGCCCATCCACCACATGAGCGCAGCTATGCTTTGCTGTTGGTGTATTCATCAGCTGTTACTATAACAAATACCTGAGGCAATCAACATATAAAAAGAAAAGGCTCACAGTTTGGGAGGTTTTGGTCCATGATGGCTTGGGCCCATTGCTTTGGGGCCTGTGGCCAGGCAGCACCTCTGGGTGGCAGTGCCTGGTAAAACTGTTCACCAGGGCCAGAATGCCAAAAAGAGAAGAGGAGGAAGAAGGTGGGGTCCCAATATCCTCTTTGAGCCTCGGAGGGCACACCCCCAATTACCTGAGGCCTCCCAGGAGGCGCCACCTCCTGAAGGTCTCATCACCTGCCAGTAGCACCACAGGCTGGGACCAGGCCCAACACTTGGGCCTGTGAGGACATGGATCGGAGCCATAGCAGCTGCTGAGCCATTCAGTGCCCACAGTTTGCTGTAAAATGAGAGTGTGGCTGAAGGTGCTACAGGCTCTCAGTGCTGTAGATGAGGATGTGTGTAGATGAACTGATTCACACGGCTGCTACCATCGTGTGAACAGAAGAGGTAGGGCCATGGAGTGTCCTAGCTTCAATGAGAAAATCAGAAAGGAGCCCCTCTTTATCTCATTCGTCAACACTGGCAGGGTCAGATTCATCAATGGGCGATAGTACTCATACTTTGGGTAAGAAACTGTGAGAGATAACAATCTGTGTGTTGGGGGGAAGCGGTATGGGGGATTAAACCCAGGGGCATTCTACCTCCAAGCTACACCCCCAGCCCTTTTTTCTTAAAATTTGAAACAGAGTCTCACTAAGTTCCTGAGAGTCTAGCTAAGTTGCTGAGACTGTCCTCAAACCTGGGATCCTCCTATCTCAGCCTCCCAAGTACTGCGATGATAGGCGTGCGCCATCCTGCCCAGCTGGATTATTCACTCTTAAATGAGAAGTCTGGAGGGGAGGGAAGCTGTGTTATGGCTGTCCCAGGGGAAGAGTCTCAGGGGCCAGCACCAAAAACCTTTCATTGGCCATGAACCGACCTTTGGTTTTGGTACGAGCTTGGCTTGGGACACTGGATTTGTGTGGCCCGAAGAATTTTCTCCAGAACTGATGAGCTTGTCCACCTTGTGTGAGGGGATACATAAGGTTCCTCTGTGAGATGCTCCATTCTCTGCTCCACACTGACACTACAGCTCCCATCTTTTGGTATTAAAAAGAGCAACTGCATATATTCTAATTTTTCATGGAGGGCACACTAAAATATAGCAATGTAAGTGTTTTTTCTGGTGCAATATACAAGTCCCTTAACTTAACCATCAAGGCCAAAAAGGCAGGTGGGTTTAACTTACACTCTCATAAAAGGAGCTCTTAAGTGAAATTTCAGATCAGCACTAGGTGCCTCCAATGCTTTATAGCTAAGGATGAACACTTGATTTCCTACCAAAATCTAACATTCCTTGGAACAAAGAGTAACCTGATATTTACAAAGTTAGTGCTTTTTCCCTGTTATTAAAGGTCTGTGTTTAATATTTAAAATTATCTCAATTAAATCAATGTTATTCTTGAAGTGGTGAAGCCAAACTTAACCCATTCCACTGGGCAGAAACTCATAGTTTATACTGCTAATATATTAAAAACTCCTTTTTTCTTTTGCAGTACCGGGGATTGAACCCAGGGGCGTTCTACCTCCGCGCTACACCCCCGGCCCTATTTTTTATACTTTATTTTGAAACCAGGTCTCACAAAGTTGCAGAGGGCCTCACTAAGTAGAGAGAGAGAGAGAGACAGGGAAAGAGAGAGAGAGAGAGAGAGAGAGAGAGAGCTGAGGCTGGCCGCGAACCCAGATCCTCAGTTCTCCGCCTCCCAAAGTACTGGGATTACAAGCGTGCACCACCACGCCCGGCCTATTAAAAACTCTTTGCAATCAATTACTGCCCTTAAAATCAAAGCTATTAACATCACATATTGTAAAAGGAGGAATAAGAATTTTTTGATTCATGATTAGAAGAAAATTATAAAACTGTTCAGAAAGACAAACGTTTGTCTTTGCAGTCCTGACCATCAGAGAATACATTGAGGGTGGCCGTCCCTGCATACAGCCTTTCTGTGGGTTGACCATTTGGAACATATATAAAAAACATTATGTGAACTGTTTCCTTCATCCAGCCTTCCTTTCCTCTCCCCCTCGCCGTCCCTTCCCCTTCCCCTTTCCCTTCCACTATTCTACTGGTTTTTCTCTCTCTTCGTTTATCTGAAGTCTTTTTTGTTTCCTGTTTTCTCTCTAGCTTCCACATCTGAAGGTAAACATATGACCCTTGACTTTATGAAACTGCTGATGTCACCTAGCAGAATGTTCTCTAGTTCCGGCCATTTTTCCTGCAAATGACATACTTGTTCTTCTTTATTTCTGAGTAAAACTCCATTGTGTGTATGTGCCACGTCTTCTTTGTCCCTTCATCTGTCGATGGACACCTGGGTTGGTTCCATACTTTGGCTGTTGTGAGTTGTGCTGCTATACACAAGAGTATTGATGTATCACTGTAGTATTCTGATTTTCATTCTTTTGGAAAGACGCCAAGGAGCGGTATAGATGGGGCACATAGTGGTTCTATTCCAAGTCTTGAGGAAACTCCACACTGATCTCCACAGTAGCTATACTATTTTACAATATCACCAATGAAAAGTTAATTAAAATATGAAATGCTCAGAGATGCAAGAAAAGATTAAAATTTTGAAGTGTTTATTACAGTGACCTTTATCTTTCGAATTGACATAACACTGTATATATTTATGGGCACCATGTGATGTTTACACATGTGTACATAATGCAGTATTCAAATCAGGGCAACTATGTCTCCTCAAACATTTGCCATGTCTTTGTGGTAAAACATTCAAAATCCTTTCTTCTAGCTTTCAAATATACTGTACCTTCTTTCCTATGGTCACCCTCCTCTGCAGTATCCCACCAGAACTTCTTGCTCCTACCCAACTGTAACTTAGTCCTCACAGATCAACACCCCAACCCCTCCCCAGATTCTGGTAAGCATCATTCTACCCCCAACTTCAATGAGATTAATAGTGTTTAATTCTGAATTAATAAATTCTTTAGTGATTTTTCTAGGCCAAGTCTCCTTCACAAGCATCCTCAGATATCATCATAGAACCCTTGTGAGGTGGGCACTAAGAACCCATTTTACAGATGAGAAAACTGAGTCCCAGTGAACTCACCCAGGCCCAAGTACTGCTAAGGGCTGGGGGCAGTTTCTGGACTGCATACCCCCCAGACTTTGCACGAAGCCACGTTGATTCAAAATATGTTTTTTAAAACCCAAATGTGAAGAAAATCCAGAAATGTCAGGTCCAAAAGCCAACTGGATATTTATGTGCAGTGTGTATTTGTTCTCCCAACTAATGTTTCCCATTTCATAAGTGTGAAGATTGCAAACACCAACACAGCATCAAATTCAAGTCAACTCTGCCGATGTCAAGGCTTAATTATTATGACTACCTTAGTACACACGGTGTGAAAACACACGGAAAGACATACACAGCATCTTTGGTAAGCTGCCTCTGTTTAAACTATTGAAAGGACCTTTAAAGGTCTGGCGTCAGTGTGTTCCTCTGGGGTGTAGACTCCAGACCTCTGCAGCTCCAAAGGGCCCATAAGGGCTTCCTGCTTCCCCTGTTGTCTCAAGCCTGCCCTCTAGTGGCATATTATGACAGCTCATTCAGTCCTTAGTATTTTGGGGGAGATTATCCCATTAAGAATATGAAAGCCAAGCCTGGCGTGGTGGCGCACGCTTGTAATCCCAGTACTTTGGGAGGCAGAGACTGGAGGATCCGGGTTCGCGGCCAGCCTCAGCGCTCTCTATCTCTCTCTCTCTCTCTCTCTCTCTCTCTCTCTCTCCTTAGTGAGGCCTTTGGCAACTTCGTGAGACCCGGTTTCAAAATAAAGTATAAAAAAATAGGGCCGGGGGTGTAGCTCGGAGGTACCGCAAAAAAAAAAAAAAAAAGAATATGAAAGCCAGACTGATGTCATATGCTTTTATCCCAGTACTTGGGAGGCTGAGACAGGAAAATTGCAGACTGAGGGCCTTAGCAACTTGGGAAGACCCTCTGCAACTTAGTGAAACCCTGTTTCAAAATGAAGAACAAAAGGACTGGAGGTGTAGCTCGGAGGTAGAATGCCCCCGGGGGCACTTGGACTTCCAGTGGTCCCTCTTACATCATGGGCAGGGCCCTGCAGGGTGTTTGTGGTCTCCCTGTTGAGGACATTTGTGTCTGAAATGCCTGGTTCCCACATCTAAGACAAATCTGAGCCTGGGTTCCTGTGGGAATGGTGCCCACATGCATAATAGCCAGAATTTTTCCACAGTGTTTTTCCCTTTTCCAAGTCTATGTTATAATAAACAGTATTGGCAGCCTGTATTAGTTGATTCAAAGTGAATTTTTCTGGATCCAACACCAGCTTTTGAAGTTTCCTTCTTACATCAGGTGCGGATTGAGTCAGAAACTTCTAAGGATGGCCTCCCCTTCTATCAATTCCAGGGTCAGATTAGTGAATTTAACCATGGTTTTCCTAAGTCTTTCCAGGAACAGTCATTGGGGGTTTATTTGGGCCTTGATGTGTGGCTCTTAACTGTCCATAATTGAAGGGTTTAATTTTAGCATTTCTCAGTCCTTCCAGTATACAATATAAATAATAGTTGTTGTCTGCCTCCTGGGCTCCCTGATAAACTCACTCCCTTTCTAAGGATGTTAGGGTTTGGTGGTGTAGCTATCTAGGTCTTTTCTGATCCTCTTAAGCTCAGCTCATGAGAATGGCTTGTGGGTAATCTAGGGACCGAATTTTTCTTTTTACTGCAACAGAAGGAAGCATTCCCCTGGGTGTCAGGAGAGACTCCTTAAGTGCCGTGACTCCTACAGTGCTGTCCTCTTGTTTGTTGGAGCCAATTGGTCTTTGGGCTCTGCCTCAACTGCTACCACCAAAACTGTCTCAACCCTGCAATTCTTTAAATAAATCTGGATGGTTTTGGAGGTAAAAGAAGAGCTGAATGTACTTTTGGGATCCCATCTAAGAGAGAGAGGGTGGGCTTACTGGTTGGTGCTGGGGAGGTCATTCCCCCTCGCCAGCATGCACCCTAGGAGAAGATTGAAGCTCAGCAGGGAGCGAGTCTGGCTAAGCAACTGTCATGGGTTTCGTGAGGGTGACACCTTACAGCCCACCAGGAAAAGCCTCTTAGAGCTTGAGGCATTACCACCCATGCCTCTGATTGGTTCGTCCTTCCCTGCCTGTTATTCCCCCTCTCTGGTATCCCAGATATTGCTGATATTTCCAATTGATAATACACTGTAATTTCCAAAACAGCCATGAACGAATGGTGACTACTAGGTCTTTCCTGTTGCAATCTCTTGTCCTTTTCTTTTTCAGAATGACTCCTATTTCTGTTTGGCAGGGCCAAAGACCCATGGTCCCATTTGTATCCTTGCATAAAGAAGATGGTCATAATACAATTAGGAACATATAAATATAAACATGGAAAGGCTATCACCATTTTGTTTAGATGCCATTAGCTTAGTAATCTTACAGTTTGTAGTTTAAAAATCCTGTACATTTTTGGAATATAAATAGTGAAAACATTGTTGTCATTAGACAGCAGAAAATTATCTTAATAAAATATAAAATTTTGCTCACTAGACTTTTTGTAAAATTTTACCCAAAGCAGAGCAATATCTTAAGAAAACCAAACTGTTTTCAACATAGAATCAATGCTGATTATTGTCTCTAAATTTTTAGGGTATTCAGATAAAAGAACAGATAGTTGTTCCCATCAAAGCAATGTATACAAAATTACATATTGACCTGAACCCTGATTTCTAGCAACCTTTGTTGTCTTTTAGTAAAAACCCCCAAACAATGCCATTTTACAATATAGTTTTCCTATATACCAACGAGTTAGAAGCCCCCTTAATTGACTGAAATGTTATTCTAGATCCTAAGAAGCCAAGAGTATTTTAAAGCATTAATTATATTTTGCATTTATCCAATTTGATAATTACATTATAGATTATCCCTGAAAATCAAGACAATAGATAAGCGTCATTAGTGTCTTAAAACATTTTTCCTGCCAAAGAAAACCCCTTAAAAGTAACATCTTAGAGAGGTAATCATAATCTTGATTGACTATTTACCTAGGGAAAAAAAGGCATGTGTTAATAACGTTGAGGACATTTTAATTTAATCTCATGAACAAATCTTAAATTTTTTTAGTTGTTAGATTTAAGTCAGATGAACTCAGAGGCATTTGATTTTATATTTTCTTTAAATTTTATGTGTGCTCATTTATTAATATGCCAATTTTTGGTACCATGTAGACAATATACAGACACACATAGCACAACAAAAACATCAATAGGTAGGGGACAGGAGAGTTAGACATATATATCACCCAGAGTAAAGCCAGATCTAGAGTGTTTAGAAATCAAAACATATCCTGTCACATATTTTATTGTATTACACAGACATGGGGAAACCTGTATGGTTGGCAATGCTCGGTTAGTCTGCCAGGCATGGGTGACACTGAATTAAATTTATTCAGGTGGCCACTTTGTCTCCCCATGGCAGGTAAACACTCCAATCACCACCACTGTTTATCCTCTTTTTTAAGATACCAAACAGAAAATTAACCCTTGAATATCTGCTGAGTAGAGACAGGAGGAAAAATAAATAAAAGAGATAGAGACCTAGAAAGCCTCTAGTTAGACAAAACAAAAATAAATCAGAGACAAAACAAAAATAAATCAGAACAAAAATTATGCGCCCAAACCCAGGTAAAAATCCATGAGCTCAAAAAAATGAAAGGCCATAGTTCAGGTACTAAAAAGCTATATTTTGCTATTAATTTGTCTTTTTTTTTTCCTTTTTGCCAGAGAGGGGTTAGAATGTAGAGCCCTAGAATCCTAGAATTGGCTTTTAGAGTGTAAGAGAAAAACTACATTAGAAATTAGAATTATCTTACAGGCTTTTACAAGAAACATTTAAACTTAAGCATCTATCCACCCAGGGAAGAAGTTGGCTTGACTAGCAGAAGCAGAGGCCTAGGTGTGAGATGTTATCAATCACACCATGAGAGGGGCTGCTTACCCCTTCCACTTACCCCTTCAAGAGGCAGCATTTAGGAATGCCCAGAGGAATAGCTTTAAAGCTGATATTGCCCTTCTCATGCATACTAAATGTTGAAAGCTTCCCTTTGTTCTCTTTCCCACCACACCATGAGGTTTGGAGGTTTAACACCCCCCCACAGCACACACAAAACCCGCAGCACACGCAAAACCTGCAGCACACGCAAAACCCACAGCACACTCAGCTCTGCTGTCAGCACTCACTCCAGTGCTATAGTTGGCCTGAATTTGGCAAATTATACAGAAATTTGTATCTCATACTGCTAATCAGACTCCTCCTCCTAAGACTGATTTGATTGTGTGCACACGCACACAATCAAATGGTACTGGGAAGATTTAACACAGGGGAATTCCACCTCTGAGCTACATTTCCAGCCCTATTTTACTTTTTATTTTGAAACAGGGTCTCGTTAAGTTGTAGCGGGCCTCACTAAGTTGCCGAAGCTGGCTGCAAACCTACAATTCCCCTGTCTCAGCCTCTCAAGTACTGGGATTATAGGCATGTGCTACTGTGCCTGACTCTGATTGACTTAAGAAGTTTTTTCTCCTACTTTGTGGGGTTTTCAAATTTTATTTATTTTTTGGTGGTACTGGGGTTGGACCCAGGGATATTCTACCTCTGAGCTATACCAGCAGTCTTTTTAATTTTTTTGTTTTGAAACAGGGTCTTGTCTGATGGCTGAGACTCTCACTAAGTTGCTGAAGCTGTCCTTGAACCTGTGATCCTCCTGTCTCAGACTTCTGAGTCCTGGAATTACAGGTGTGCATCACTACACCTGGCTCTAATTTGCATTTTTAACAAGTATCTCCCATGATGAGAGGTCAAAAGTCCTTCATGAGCTCAGTAAAACAGTTTAGATTTACCATTCACCTCTGCAGAAAAGCTTCAGTAATTTCACCCAGGGCTTGACACAATTCAGCTCCATGTTCTTTACAAGTTGACTTCTACCCTTTGACATAAACAAGGAGCTATAAATTAAATTAGAGGTTAGAAATATCTCCAGTATCTTTAGGAAATTTGCTTTCTGGACTCAAACACTATGTTTAAAAAAAAACTCTTTTTTCTACTTATCCAAAAATCTACAGAAAAGTTATGATTTTTCTGCTTTCTAGGAAGCAGAAAACTAACTTGGCACTTTGTTCACAACAATAGGGCCAGGGACAAAAAAACAACTGTTTATTCATGTGTGAAGCTGAAACACCTTTGCTAAGAATGGGGCGTTCATTTGTGGGGACTCTGAGTAGGGCTGAAGTATTTTGCATTTGTAAATGTTCACATAAAAATCAATCCATTGCTTTAAAATCAGGAATGGCTCAAAAATATCTGCATACTTTAGCAATATTTGTTTTACCAAAATTTAAACTAACAAATGGCAAGATAGAAGTGCGAGCAGCATTTCAGGAGGCTTGTTTTAAAGGCTAAGGTTGTCTCATTGGAACCTTCAGGAAGAAGCCACATGAAAAGAAGCTGTCATGAAAAGGTAAAGCCAGGCAGGAAGACATTCTTTGTGCCACTCTGGGTTAAAGGAATGTCACCTTTTTTTTTTGTACCCATGTTCAGAGCCCCATAGTTCCATCCACAGGTTGCATCAGTATGCTTCAATTGACATCTCTCCTAACTCTCCCGGCGTGGGGCTCATGCCCAGCCCTCTTTCACTATTTTTATACTTGCTCCACTGAGACTTTCCCCAAATATCATCTCTGGCAGGGGAACAAATAAACATGCTTTTCCAACATACGGCCTTCATTTTCTGTCCCAGTTATACTTACTGTGAACATTTGGCCAGGCCACCTTGTTGACCAGAAACCTCTTTTGTTTAAATCCTTGCTGCTGGATATCTTTCTAGAAGTACTCTGCTCCCCTAACTCAGGAAGTAGAGCACAAACAGTTTATAGCTTAGTACAAATATTCTTATTCCAAAAATCCATTCTAATGGACGATTTAGAACTTCAAACACGTTATCCCATACAACTACAATTAAAATTACTTCTGTTTCCAGCTATTCTACAAAAGATCATTTTCCCGATAGTCTATCTGAATAAAGTGCTATAACATAGACCTTGTCCATGCCAGGACCTCGTCAAAGAGAAAGGACGTTTTATAATACCCTACATTTAACTTACAGGCTTCAAAAGGGGCTGACCCAGCTAAGACGTAAAAGAGGAATTTCACCATAGTTGGCCCGCCTAGGCTGCTCCCTGAGCCTTGATTCTCTATTATTCTGACCTGAGATTCATTTAGAATCTTTTACTCAGCAACTACTTAGTGCTTCCTATGGAGCAGGATGCCACTATTGCCCTTCCTCTGGTTGCTACTTCTAGGAACAAGTCGGCTTGGGAATGGTGATCAAGACTTCCCAATCCATGGTCCATGTATGGTCCCAGCTAACTGTCCATTCTTGTCTCCAAGGTGCCATCCCATGACCCAGTGAAAGGCCGTGGAGGAAATCCTACTGGGCACCGACAAGTATTCCCTCCAGGCTGAAGCACGCATCTCCCCCTGCTAGGATGCAGGCTCTAGGTATATCAGCCAAATCCTCCCCAGGAATTTCCCTTGACTGAAGGGAACTTCCTTGTCCAATAGCCTTGCTCCTGTGCTGTGTTAGGTAGCTCCCCACTGCTGTAACAAACACCTGAGATGAAGCAACTGAAAATAAGAAAGGTTTGTTTTGACACAGTTTTTGAGGTTTTAGTCCATGGTGGGTTGGTCTTGCTTTGGGGCCTGTGGTAAGGCAGAGTGTCTGAGGAGGCTGCTCGCCTCATGGCAGCCAAGAAGCAAAGAGAAGAGGAAAGGGCTGGAGTGGCAAACCCCCTTCAGGGGCACACCCCCAATGACTTAACTTCTTCCTGATAGGCCCCATCTCTTAAAGGTTCCCCACCTTCCATAGCAACATAGGCCAGAGACCAGGCCTTTAACACATGGGACTTTGGGGACACTTGAGATGCAAACAATAGCACATCCTGAGGAGGGGCGGGGTGTGTCAACACAGGACAGAGTCTGGTCAACACTGGAGCATGAAGACCTGGGATCCATGCTCAGTGTGGGCATGACAGCTCCAGAGCTCCCTGAAGGTGCTGCAGACAATTCAACTTCTCCCTTTACCCAACCTCGATTCCCTCACCCTTGCATGCGTAGTCCCCTCAAAACCCTACTACAAATATCTGCCCCAGAGTCCCCTCCAGGAGAACTCAAACCCAGACCTTCAGTGCTGGTCCTTGGAAAGCTCAAGGGGGGCACTCACTTGCTCTGAGTGGCACTGAGGCCCCCACCTGGTGGCAGGTGGAGCAAGGATAACCTGGCAGGTTGTAGCTGGTCAGATGCTGAAGGCATCACTGTGGTGAGTTAGGGCAGGGTCCCAGTGAAGATGAATGTCACAGGCATTCACAAGGTCCTGGCCAAATGGTAATCATAAGTTCTATGGAATGAGATGCTATTCTAAGAGCCAGTGAGGCGTCAAAGAAAGATGATAAAGGCCACATTAAATCATTCATTTAAGTCTCCCATTCATTTAAGTGAGAATACGAAAGCCACTGGGCCACCGTGATAACAGAGAAGGAGCCCACGTCTCCCCTAGCAGGTTTGTCGACAGGGCAAGGGATTGCAAGCAGGGATTAATTATAAAGGAAGTGGAAAAAGTCTCAGCCCTCCACGCATGATATGTCAAAGTCAAGGCCCTAAATGGAAAGAAGGGTGGTCCTAGATTGGGATGGGACCATCTGGGAAAGTTTTGAAGCCTCATATTTCCCTGCACCCTCAGCGACTACAAAGTGACCCCCCCCATTGCCATTTGCTTGAAGTTGACACAGTGGCCTCTGTCTTGCAAGACAATATCACTTCAGAATGTATCCCCAGGTCCCACTGCAGTCAACAGATGAGCAGCCGGGGTCAAACCACAGCATAACGTAGCCAGAAAGTACACAGTGCTCTGCTAAGAAAGCAGGGTAGGTTAAAGATGGCAGCAACCCCTTCCCAACTCTTCCCATTTAAAACAAAAAATCTAATCTCGTCTCCTTGAGTCCAGACCAGCACTACTGACTTGTTCAATCAATGGAGTGTAGAAAAATAGGATCTTTGATGCCGGATTATAAGAAGCCTTTCAGCTTTTGCCTGAAGCTCTTGGAAGATATTCTCTTGGAGCCCAGAGCTGCCACGTAAGAAGTCTGACTGCCCTGTGACCACCATGCTGGAGAGGCCGTGGGGACACTTTGCAGTCCTCCCTGTCAATACACCAGACACATGAGCAAAGCTGTTTTAGACCTGGTGGGACAGTAAAAATATGGTGTTAATTAGGCTTTCTCGCCTCCTTCTGATAAAGGCCGCCTCTGAAAAATAACGAAGCATGTCCTTGAAGCCAGGTTGCCTTCTATGCCGGTAAGCTGCCACCTTTGTTGACTCTGTGCCCAGCAAGCTGCCACCTTTGTTCTGCTTTGATGTATAAACTGGACAGAGGCTGACCGCTACATGGACATCATACGTGGAAGTCTCTCACAGAGCTCTCTTGTACTCAGTCGGTTGCCACTGAGTAGTAGAGGCGGAAGCCTCCTATGTTCAGCTCGCCACAGCTGAAATAAAGGCAGGTCTCATCCGTCCTTGGTGCCTCGCTTCTTTTTCCAGCGGGCTGGATCTAATGTGAACCTCCCCAGCCTTGACTGGTTTTACAACAGACTCCCCAGAGCAGCCCATTATCCAGCCAAATTCCACTCAGTGACCTCCATTGACACTGTGGAATGAGAGTCACCTGGCTGAGCCCTGCCTGAACTCCTAACCTGGAAAATTGTGAGATCTAATAAAAAGTGTTGTTGTTTTAAGCCAACGAAGGTGAGGACTGTCTGCTGAAGTTGCTACAGGACATAACCGACTCCACCAGCAACTCAGGAGACTACATAGGGGACTGGACACCAAGGTTGTGGGGTTAAGACTGACACAAAGTCACACACACAATATGCACACACAGAACCAAAATAGACACCCAAAACACAAAACATACATACACACACTGTCACATGGTAAATTATAACTGTCACACGCCAGAGGGGACACCAGTGTTCAGCATCCTTGAGATTGCCGGTATGGTCCCCATAATGTCCCAGCTGACTCACAAGCCTCGATCCTAGAACCAGAGAGATCCCAACGGATAACTGAACTATGGCAGCTCCAACAAGGAGCGTCTCCAGTCGCAGCTTCTAGAAGGATGTGAGATCTCCTCTAGAGTAGATTCATATGGTCACCAAGTTTGCAGCCAATAATGTGACTAATGTATTCTCTTTCCATCCTCATCAGAAATGAGGACCAGAAGCAATGGACATGATGGTGCACACCTGTAATCCCAGAACTTGGGAGGCTGAGACGGGAGGATCGCAGATTCAAGGCTAACCTCGACAGCTCAGCTAGGCCCTCGGCAACTTAGTGAGACCTATGTCAAAATAAAAAGGGCTGGGGGTAGAGCTTGGAAGTAGAATGCCTCTGGGTTCAATCCCTGGTACCAAAAAGAAGGAAAGAAAGGAAGGAGGGAGGGAGGGAGGGAGGGAGGCAACTTGCATTCACATGGGACAGACAAAGTATACAATGTACAACCCACACCTACCATGACTGTGAGGGTGAGAGTCCCTTGCTCGCTGACACAGGAGAGGAAAGCTCAATCTTTGCTGGTAAATCCTTCAGCTTGACATGTAGGCAAAGAGAAAGCTGGACAGCTGCTCCATTCAGTCCTTCTCCGTGGTGGTTGATCCTGGCAGTGATATGGGAAACTCTGGAATGGGCGGGGATTGGAGTGGGGCACAGTATCATCTAGCTGGTGTGAGAGGAGTGGCCTTCAAGGATATATGGACTCGTGAGTAGTGATGAATGGCCTGGTTGTCTGGTCGGGGATGACAGGAAGAAAGACCAGGTTATCAGGGACAGGGTGTTCTAAGGAAGAGGCATATTCACAGCCATATGGACTGGCTCCGCGTGTGGAATCTTTGGACATTATGAGAACGCCTCCCAGACAGTGTGCACCAGGGAAGAAGCACTAAAGACCCGGGCGAGCTCAGACAGTTCATGTGAGCCAGCCCCTGGCCAGGGCCACCAGTGGTTGCACAGGAGGCTGCCCGTAGGTCACACCTGACACATTTTCTTTCTTTTTCTGCCTTTTGCATAAGTAAATGCAGATAGAAAACATAAACTCAAGATGACCAGAAATTTATATTATTTGTTGCTAAATTCTTAGCATGTAGAATTCTATCTGGTATATCTTTTGAGTGAATAAGTAAATACATGAATGGACAAGGAAAAGAACGTACCAGAAGCGAGAACAAGGAGGACGGTTGTGAATCAGGAGACACAACTGACCCGTCCACACCAGCAGGAGGTTCCATGTTTCAGCGAAAGCTGGGTGTGGGTCTCCGCTGCTCCGAGCGCTCTTCGCCGCTGCACTTCGAGGCCGCCCTTGGCTCTGCTCTGCGCTTGGGTCCCACCACTGACTTGCGGCTGTTCATTCAGTCCTTCAACACCTGTTACATCTCATGATGCATAAATCATTTGGGACAAAGGGTCAGATAGACTTGGGAACTGTGTGTCATCGGCCAACTGAACCTCACTGAGCCTCGGTTTCCTTGTGTGTCACATGAGGGAATTATGGAATAGGTTATGTATACAGAGCCCTAATCCAATGTCGTGTCCACATGGAGAATTAATGCCCGACTCTGAGGACACAGCTCTCTGACAGCTACACCAGGTGGGCGATTAGAGGGAGAGTAGAAGTGAGGGAAACATGCTGGGGGTGTGGAGCGCTCAGAGCCTTCCTCCCAGAGGCAGCCATCAAGGAGGCTGTGAAGGAGGCCCTGGGTTTGCGGACATGGTGGACCAGGGGCTGGGGGGCGGGTGGTGACCCAGGCACAGAGGCTGACGGCCTTGCTGTGGTGTGGTGGGCAGGCAACAACGCAGGTGCTGCTGGTGGCCCCGCGCCGTGGCCTGCTAAGGATGCTGGGTTGTCCACGCCATCTGGCTGTATGCTCTTGGCCGCAGAGTCGACTGGATTAGAGAAGGCTCTTCTTGCATTCAAGCAAGCAGTATTTTGTTGAGAAGGCCAGCAGAATTTCACTCTTCCTGGCGCCCACTCTGGTTGGTGCCTCCCCCTGGCAGGGGCTCAAGGGTAATTGCTGGGTGGTTTGAACTTGTTCTGATAAGAATCGCATGCAGAAGCTTCAGATGGGGCCCGACAGCTATTGGCGGGAATATTCCCGGATCTGGGGGACTTGCCTGCTCATCTCTCTGACTTCCTCATCCACAATTTTCCCTGACCTCTGGCAAAGGTCAGCCACGCCTGGGGCTCCTGCATTGCAAATGTACTATGCTCACTCTCGGTTGCTTTGTTCTGTGGTTCTCTGTGCACTTAGATAGCCACTTACTCCCAGTGGTTCTGTCTTTGGCCTCTGACTTTAGCCTCAATTATATTGTCTTTGGCTTCTGGTGTGGCCAGGTAGGCCCTGGACAATCCCTGGGCCTCTCACTTTGACCTCCTCTCAGTTTATAGCACCATGGCTGACACCAGAATTGATTTGCTAAACAATTCCATGATCAATTCACTTTCCTATTATTTTCTTTTTAAATGTTTGTGAAGAGGAGAAATTCAATTAATTAGGAACTTGGGTAATTGACTGAAATTTTAGTGAATTTTCTGAACTAGGAAGATAGTTGAGGGAAGTTGCTAATGAAGAGTATGAGCTTCACCTGGGCCCAGTGGCGCACACCTGTAATCTCAGGACTCAGGAGGCTGAGACAGGAGGATAGCAGGTTCAAGGCCAGCCTCAACAACTTAGCGAGACCCTGTTTCAAAATAAAAATAAGTAAGCCGGGCGAGGTGGCGCACGCTTGTAATCCCAGTACTTTGGGAGGCGGAGACCGGAGGATCCGGGTTAGCGGCCAGCCTCAGCTCTCTCTCTCCCTGTCTCTCTCTCTCTCTCTCTCTCTCTCTCTACTTAGTGAGGCCCTCCGCAACTTCATGAGACCCCGTTTCAAAATAAAGTAGAAAAAATAGGGCTGGGGGTGTAGCACGGAGGTAGAACGCCCCTGGGTTCAATCCCTGGTACCGCAAAAAAAAAAAATAAATAAAAAATAAATAAAAATAAGTAAAAAAGGGTTGGGGATATTGGCTCAGAGGTAGAACATCCCCTGGGTAACACACACACACACACACACACACACACTCACACGAGTGTGAGTTTTGGGGGTTGGCTGGACCTAGATTCCAGACTTCCTACTTACTGAGAAACTTTAAACAAATTACTTCACTTCTGTAAGCCTGGTTTCCTCATTGATAAAATGGGATATTTTTACTACTACTTCAAAGGATCATGTGAGAATTCAATGGCATGATGTGTGGAGAGATTTTGAACAATTTCATATGTGATCATTCTCTTTATCAGTGCACAATAAATTTATATTTTAAATAACAATAGATGGAAATTGCAACGGTTGAGTCAAATCAATCAAGTATTACTACTTTTCTAAAAAGGATTCTAAACCAACCTAGCTATGAAATCACTAGAGTCAAATCATCTTTGGATTTCCCTTCCCATTCCTTTATAAAGCAAACCGCTATGACTTCAAAGCAGTTTCACAATCTATGTGCATGTGTTACCAGGTTGTTTGTTTTGAGATTTTATGAGTATCTGGTCCTTTCAGAAGGACTTGAGATGATCACACACTTAGATCTTGAACAACTCACACACAGGAAGTCTACATTTCTGTTTTAAAGGTGAAAAGAAGCTGGGCGTGGCAGCGCACACCTGTAATCCCAGTACTTGGGAGGCTGAGACAAGAGGATCGCAGGTTGGCGGCCAGCCTCAGCAACTTCATGAGACCTCGTTTCAAAATAAAGAACAAAAAATAGGGCTGGGGGTGGAGCTTGGAGGTACAATGCCCTTGGGTTCAATCCCCAGTACCACAAAATGAACAAACAAATGAATGAATGAATGAATAAATGTGAAAAGAAATCCTTCCCAGATGTTAAAACACTAATAATTGCCTATGTGAAAATTTCAGTGATTTTTTACTATCAGGTGATAGAAAAAAGTCTGAAGAGAATACTGGGATGGGACAAATTAATCGATGCTGTTTTTATCCATAACTTACCTTCCAACTACTTATTCAAGGGATTCTTAAAAACACAAGGGAAAATGTTTCCATAGAGAACCCAATGTCCTAGTTAATTGCTGCTGTGTAACAAGCGCCCCCAAACCCACCGATAGACAACAGGTGTTCATGGAGCGCACGGGACTGGGCCTGGGGCGGGCTCAGAGGGACTGGTCCATTTCCACGGCGTGTGGCCTCAGCTGGGGCAGCTCCAGGGCTGACATAATCGGAGGCTCAGATTCAGGGCTAGTCCACTGTCTGGAGGCTGACAGCCCCTGTCATCTGGAACGCCTACCTTTCCCCCCAAGCCCCTCCCTGGGGCTCTTTGGCTCCCACCCAGGATAGTGGCTGAATTCCCAAATCAAACATCCCAAGAAAGCACGAGGACGAAGCTACTCAGCCTTTTTGGGCCTAGCCTTGGAATTCCATGGCATCAATTTCCCCGCGCTTGATTAGGTGAGCCTGTTGCCAAGGGCTGCTGGGATCCAAGGAGGCTGGCGGTCCGCTCCACCTTTGTATAGGAGAAGCACAATGTGCTGGTAGAGAAAGTAGGGTGGCAACTAGGTTTGCAAACAATTTTGGAAAACACCATGTACCACACCTTAATTCCACTGAATCAATGCAATATATTTATCTGCTATGACATCTTGCCAATGCTTGTACCCAATTTAGAAATTAATTCACTCATTCAGAGAAAAGCCTGTTCTGGGCTGCTGGGTGCATTTTACTAGGTGACGTGTATGCAGACATTACTATGACAAAATTAGACATGTGAACATTGCCGCACCTCTGGTTAAAAGAAATGTTAGACCTCTTCACTTTTTAATAATTTGATCGACAATGGTTTAGAGCAGCCGTTTGAGTGGGATTCTGGACCCGGATTGCCTGGGTGCAAATCCTGACTCAGCCCTGCTCCTGTGTATAACTTGGCAAATTCTGTGTCTCTTCCTATCTGTAACCTAGAACTAGTCACAGACAGACCTGGTAGGATTGCTGTGAAGCAAAACAATATTAATTCATGCAGCCGGTAACTATTGCCTAATACACAGTAAGCACTCAATAAATATTAGCTACCATTATGATCACTAAAATAGGTTAAACACTCATGACAGAATGATGTAAGAAAAAGAAGACAATTGGAAAATAAATAATGCACACACTATCACTATAATAAAGAACAACAACAAAAAAAACCCTGATATGTAAAAGATATTTTCTGTTGGAACAAAATGTATCAAAATATTTTAAATGACATGTTGGAATGGAAAGCCCATCGGAAGGCTTTCTTTTTTTTCTATCGGCCCCCCAATAAATTGTTTGTATAATACTTTAAATGTGTTTTTAAAAAGTAGAAACTCTATCTGCTGAGGTTTGTCTAAGATAATAAAGCTATTTCCCGTTAAAAGAAAAATCAAAAATTTAAAGGCATACCTCCTCCGTACTTCCAGTTCCCCTCAAAGCCGATCGTATTGATCCACTTTCTACTTTGCTCTCGTCAATACGGAGTACCTAGCTTGGGAGCACACGGAGAGGGAAGGGGAAATGGCTTGAAACTTAATGACATGTAACAGTCTGAATTCCTAATGCGTACTTGGTCAATCCCCGATGCCCAAAGGCCATTCGTCTCTCTTTAGTGTCTCAGATAACCATCTATATGTTTCAGGTTTATCACTCTGGCCCTAATGCATTTGACAAACACATGAATATTTAAATACCTAAAACTGTGGCATCAACAGAAAATGTGACAGATTTACAGTCAGGGTTTTTACTTTGGTTAAAACTGCTGTGCACCTGTGCTTCAGACTGCAGGGAAACTCAGTCTCACCTGGGGGGAACTAAGAACCCATATTAGTCAGCTTTCCGTCACTGTAATGGAATGCCTGAGATAACTGACTGGAAAGGAGGAAAGGCTTATGTTGGCGTAGGGTTTCAGGGATGTCAGCTCATGGTTACTTGGCCCTGTAGCCTGGAGCCTGTGGCGGCATGGCGCATCATAGCAGGAGTGCAGATGGAGGAGGCCTGTTCACCTCAAGGCAGCTGAGAAGCCAAGGGAAAGAGAGAGGGAGGAAGGGGCTGGAGTCCAGATATACCCTTCAGAGATGCTCCCCTAGTGACCTGACTTCCTCCTAGTTACTGGAGATTGAACCCAGGGGCGTTCTACCTCTGAGCTACACCCTGAGCCCTTTTATTTTTTAGTTTGAAACAGGGTCTCACTTTGCTGAGGGTCTTGCTAAGTTGCTGAGGCTGGCCTTGAACTTGACACCCTCCTATCTCAGCCTCCCAAGTACTGGGATTATAGGCATGCGCCACTGCACCCTGGTAGGCTAACACTTGTTGGCTCTTGCAGTATCCCAGGTCCTGGGCTATGTGTGCACGATGTCTGATCTCATTTCCTCCTCAGAGCAGCTCTAGGAGGCATGGAATATTACTAACTCCATTTTACAGCAAGGAAACCCAAGCTCACAAAAATTAAATGGCGTGTGGAGGTCCCACTGCTGGGGGTGGTGGGGCCAAGACCCGAAGGCCTTTCTGCTCAGAAGCCATCCTGTGCCGCGACCTCTGGCCCCTGTGGTGGGCAGCCAGGCAGGGGGTGCTGCGAAACCACAACAGCACCCTTCCTGTGGGCTCCTCTTCAAACGTCTCCTCCCATCTCTGCCTCTTGAGATCCTACTCATTTTTTAAGGCCCCACTCCAATTATAGTTCTTTTACAAAACCTTCCATGATCATGTTAAATAGGAAGGAAAGGTTAATTCAAGAGCTATGGACTTATATTCAGTTTACAGATTTAATCTCTTGTCACCTAATAGGATGCTGACATCATCCTGAAGTGGGACTCGGGGTTAGGGCATGCAATTAAAGAGGGGGAAAGTTATTCCTAAACTGGTTCTCAGACAGCTGACCCACAACCTTCGAGCCCAACTCTAGAGAGCACCCGCTCAAGCCACGTGCTGGCCGGCCCACATCAGCACCACACTCAGCCAAAGAAACCACTCCAGGAGGCCACGTGGGCAGGTCCCCGAGAAATGAGAGAAAACACAGAGATGCGGCATCGGGGCAAGAAAGGGCGATGGCCGCTGACGCAGAGAAAGCTTTTTAGACTATGCACAACTGGACGCTAGTAACCTTGTTGATACTAAGGATTTTTCTAGTCTGACTTTAATAAATACGACTTTAGCTGAAATATAAACATTGTGTGAGAGGGAATAGTTTGACTTTTATTTGGGTTTTGTTTTGTTCTGGTTTTTTAAGGTTGAAAAAAAAATGAAAGAATTGGTTGTTCAAGAGACAAAACTGAAAAAAACAAAAAAAGTTCATTTGATTTTCTTCTTTCGAGCCCCGCCTGCTGAGACTGAAGGTGACATTTCCTGTGAACCCCGTCTCTCCCGATGACATCACGTTGGGCCTGGAGGGCACCGAAGAGGTCGCCTCTGCCAAGAGCCTTCTTTTCCAAATCAGGGAAGTTGGAGGCGCTTTTCCAAATTCCCTTAGCTAATTAGCAAAAAGCCTTTCATACCAAATAAACTTGATGTGTTGGCAAATTAACCTTTCTAGCAGCGCTCCCTGGAGAACGCTCAGTACCAAGAATCTGTTGTTCCTTGAATCAGTTGTTAACGTGATCACCGGTGAGGGATGACTGGTCCCGGAGAGAAACACTGATTTGCCCCCTTGAGTTCAGACCAACACAGAAAAGAAGCTCACAGAAACTTCCATGGTCCACCATCTGACTTCGGGGTCAATGTGAACCTTTGAACCTGCCGTGACAGGCCCCTGGCAGGTTTCAATATTAACTACCACTGACAATGTCCACCGAAAGGCTGTGGACAGTAATAAAACTATGCTGTCTAATATGCTGAGGGAATTGGAGAGCAAGTTAAATAATCAGTGGAAACAGGGAAAACCCGGCTTCATTTGCTTTCAGTTGACCTTAAAAATCACTGCCTTTGCAGGTCACACCCACGGCGGGGCCGCACGCTACTGGCACTGATTTTGAGACCGGGGTAAAGGACAGTTGTGGAAGGCACTCTATGGCAATCACCGGCTGAGGGGCACTTTCAGCCTATGCTTGCCTGGATTTTATTTTTCCTCATGCCCACTTCTAAAAGCATTCGTGTATTTGAAGCTTTATTTCCTACGTCATAACTCACCTCCACCCCTCACCTTTATCTTTCTTATTTTTCCCCCTTTCATGAAATAGTAATCAAGCAACCAGGAGAAGAAACACATTTCATTCAAGCAACATCTTTGCTTCAAATTTCAGAAGTTACTTTGAAGAAAGTTAAAAATACTAAGTACTGGTCAGGTGTGGTGGCGCATTCCTGTAATCCCAATACTTGGGAGGTTGAGAAAGGAGGATAGCAAGTTCAAGGCCAGCCTCAGCAACTTAGTGAGAGCCTCCACAACTTAGTGAGACCCTGTTTCAAAATTTAAAAATAAATAAAACAGGGCTCGGGGTATATCTCAGAGGTAGAACACCTCTAGGATCAATCCCCAATACCACCACCAAAACAAAACAAAAGTAAGTACTTTGACATCCTTTCTCTCTGTTCAAGATTCATACACACACTTTTGTTCAGAGTTTATATTGTGGAATTGAATCCCTCCCCCACACAAGGAAATGGTTGTTACCATGGGATTCTAGAAGGTTGAAGTATTTTCTTTCGTTTTTTTTATTGGTGCATTGTAATTATACATCATAATGAGGTTCACAGTGATAAATATGTACATACGTGCAGCATGAGCTGTCTGTTTCCCTTGGGTTCCCAGCCCACTGCTCTGCCCCGATAGTCTTCACATAGGTACAAGTAACTTCATATATGAACACAAGGTTCTTCGAGTAGTTCCCATCATCAGATTTAGCCTTTCTCCTCCTCCCTCCCCACTGTCTCTCTTGCTCCCCTCCCCCATTTCCCTAGTGTCTCCCCTCATTTATCAGAGGTCTTCTTTATTTCCCAGCTTCTCTCTAGCTTTCACATATGAGTGAAAACGTATGGCCCTTCACTTCCTGTGACTGGCGGATCTCACTAAGCATAATATTCTTGAGTTCCATCCATTTTCCTGCAAATGACATGACTATGTTCTTTTTTATGGCTAAGTAGAATTCCACTGTGTGTAAACACCATCATTTCATGATCCATTCATCTGTTGATGGATATTTAGGCTGGTTCCATAGTTTGGCTACTGTGAATTGAGCTGCTATAAACATGGAAATGCATGTGTCCCTATAGTAATCTGATTTCAGTTCCTTTGGGAAGATCCCCAAAAGTGGTATGGCTGGGTCATAATGTGGCTCCATTCCCAGTCTTTTAAGGGACCTCCATACTGATCTCCATAGAAGCTGTACTAATTTTCAATCCCACCAACAGTATATAAGAGTTCCTATTTCATTACATCCTCGCCAGCATTTATTATTGTTTGTGTTCTTGATGATTGTCATTCTAATTGGGGTTAGATGGAATCTCAGTGTAGTTTTGATTTGCATTTTCCTGATTGCTAATGATGTTGGACATTTTCCATATATTTATTGGCCATTGGTGTTTCTTCTTTTGTGAAGTGTCTGTTCAGATCCATTGCCCATTTTTAATTGGGTTCTTTGGTTTTTTTTAGTATTCAGTCTTTTAAGCTCTTTATATAATCTAGATATTAATCTTCTATCAGAGGGTAGCTGGCAGTTTCTCCCATCCTGTGGTGCTCTCTTTAGGTTCTTGATAGTTTCCTTTGTTGCACAGAATATTCTTAATCTGATACAGTTCCATTTATTGTTTTTATTTCTTGGGGTTTGAGTGTTTTGTTGAGGAAGTCTTTACCGGTGCCTATGTGTTGGAGAGTTGGACCTATGTCCTCTTATAGTAGTAGCAAAGTCTCTGGTCTAATTTCTAGATCCTTTATCCATCTTGAGTTGACTCTTGTGCAAGGTGAGAGGTTGGGGTTTAGTTCCACTTTTCTACATATGGCTAACCAGTTTTCCCAGCAACACTTGTTGAAAAGGCTCTCTTCTCTCCAGCATCTGTTTTTGGACCTTTTGTCAAAGATCAAGTTGCTATAAGTGTGAGACTTTATTTCTGTGTCTTCTATTCTGTTACATTGATCTATGTTTCTGTTTTCGTTCCAATATCATGCTGTTTTTAATACTATAACTTTGTAGTATAGTTTGAAGTCTGGTATTGTGATGTCTTCAGCATAGTTTTTGTTGCTAAGAATTTTTTGGCTATTCTGGGTCTTTCGCTTTCCCATATTAATTTTAGGAGTGTTTTTCTATTTCTGTGGAGAATGATATTGATATTTTAATGGGAATTGCATTGAATCCGTATATCACTTTCAGTAGTATGGCCATTTTGATGATGTTTATTCTGCCTATCCAGGAACATGGGAAGTCTTTCCATCTTCTAATATCTTCTTCTATTTCTTTCTTCAGTGTTCTGTAGTTTTCATTGTAGAGGTCTTTTACTTCCTTGGTTAGAGTTATACCTAGATATTTTATTCTTTTTAGAGCTGTTGTAAATGGACTTTTTCCATATTTCTTTTTCAGTGGATTGATGATTGGTATATAGAAAGGCTATTGATTTTTGTAAGTTAATTTTGTAGTTGACTACTCTGCTGAATTTGCTTATCATCTCTATCTGTCTTTTAATTGATTTTCTTGGGTCTTCTAAATATAAGATCATGTAGTCAGCAAATAGAGGTAATTTCATGTCTTTTCCTATTTGTATCCCTTTATCCCCCACCCTTGTCTTATTGCTCTAGCTAGAATTTCGAGTACTATGTTGAATAGCAGTGGTGTTAGTGGACATCCTTGTCTTGCTCCTGATTTTAGTGGGAATTTTTTCAGTTTTTCTCCATTCAGTATAATATTGGCTTTAGGTTTATCATAAATTGCCTTAGTGATATTGAGATAATTTCCTTCTATGCCTGGTTTCTTAAGTGTTTTTAGCATGAAAGGGCATTGAATTTTGTCAAATGCTTTCTCTGCATCTATTGAGAGGATCATGTAGTTTTTGTCTTTCATTCTGTTTATGTGATGAAATGCATTTACTGACTTGCATATGTTGAGCCATCCTTGCATCCCTGGGATGAAACCTACTTAGTCATAGTGGATACTTCTCTTGATGTGTTGCTGTATTCAAGTTGCTAGTATTTTATTAAGAATTTTTGTGTCTATATTCACTAAAGGAATCGGTCTGTAATTTTCTTTGAGGTATATTTATTTGCCTTGGGTATCATGGTGATGCTGGCTTTGTAGAATGAGTTAGGAAGTATTTCATCTCTATCTATTACATGGAATAACTTGAGAAGTATAAGGCTTATCTCTTCCTTGAAGGTCTTGTAGAATTTGGCTGAGAATCCATCAAGACCTGGACTTTTCTTAGTTGGGAGATTATTTTATTGCTGCTTCAATCTCACTCTTTGATATTGGTCTGTTAAAGTCTTCTATTTCCTCTTGGTTCAATTTAGGAATGTTGTAAGAGTCTAGAAATTTTTCCATTTCTTCTAGATTTTCCAGTTTGTTTGAGAATAAATTTTCAAAGTAGCTCTTGATGGTCATTTGGATTTTTGTGGTGTCTGTGGTGATAACTCCCTTTTTGTCTCTTATTCTGTTTATTTAGGTCGTTTCTCTCTTTCTTTTGATTAAGTTGGCTAATAGTTTGTCAACCTTGGTTACTTTCTCAAAAATACCCCAACTTTTTTATTGATTTTTGTATATTTTATCCTCTATTTCATTTATTTCTGCTCTAATTTTGATTATTTCCTGTCTTCTATTGGGTTTGGGGTTGATTTGTTCCTGTTTTTCTAGGGCCTTGAGATGTGTCATTAGGTTGTTTATTTGGAGTCTTTCTGGTTGTGTTTTTTTTTAATATGGGCACTCAAAATGGGTTCCAGATAACAATATTTCCTAGTCCCAGAGAATAGTTTAGAGAAATAATACGCTGAGTTTTGGTGAAGATACACATTGTGCGGTAGTTTCTTAGATTCCTGCAACATACAGGGGCATAAAGGAAAGAATTGCATTGCAATTAAGGCTGGGCTGCTGTCCCTCTCTCCTGCCACCAGGCAGCTATTTCCCTTCAGTTGACCAATGTACTTCCCACCACCCACCCAACCGACCAACCCAGACTCAAATCCTGGGAAAAGCAACACATGTACCTCCCTAAAAGCACAAAAGTGGAGTCCTTAATCCTACATGGGAACCTCCAGAGCTTGAAAATTAACGATGAGTGCACCAACCCCCACAGTTCTTATTTATTTAGTCCAGAGACCAACATCAGAATGTTTTAAAGCTTCCCTAATTGTGTTTCTAATGTACAAGTGAGGGAGATCCCTGAGTTAGGGAAGGGAAGTGGAGGGCTTCTTCCACTCAGCAAAGGTTTCTGTGTTAATTACTTAGTGACCTGGAGTCCAATAATGTGTCCTCGGTACTTAGTACCCAGCATATAGTGGATACAGAACCTATAATTTGGGGTACAGTAACACCACTATGCAGTCTGGTGTGGTGGCACACACCTGTAATCCCAGTACTTGGGAGGCTGAGATAGGAGGACTGAAAATTTGAGGCCAGCCTCAGCAATTTAGTGAAACACTGCTTCAAAATAAATAAATAAAAAGGACTGAGGGTATCGATCGGAAGTAGAAACTAGCACCGCCATGCCCTTTCATATAACTTATTATATGTCAAAATGAGCAGGTTTCCCCTTTCCCTTTGAATCCAGGCACATTCTGATGACATTGACGTTGCATGTTAATTGTACACAAACATTCCATTGAATTAAAACATGATGGCATTTTAACTGGGGAGCCATCAAGTGCAGCCTGCCCTTCTAATTAATTTGTGTAGAGTAAATCAGCAGTTCTATGCTTTTATCTCATTTCTGTGCATATTAGAACAATCAATATAATTTATACTCAAACATTCAAATTAATTTAGAAGGTGGCCAGTGGCAGCCAGCCAGCCACCCTGCTCATAAATGCCCACAGTGCTCCCAGAGTTCTTAAAAAACAGGTCCGTAGTCCGGTGTGGCGGTGCATGCCTGTAATCCCAGTACTTGGGAGGCTGAGACAGGAGGATCATGGCTTTGAGGCCAGTGCACAATAACTTAGCAAGACCCTGTTTCAAAATAAAAAAATAAATAAATAGGGCTGGAGGTGCGGCTTGGAGGTAGAATGCCCAGGGCATTCTACCATAGGACCAGAACCATTAACCCCCAGAACCATAAAAGAAAAAAAAAGAAACAGATTTGTTCTGGTCCAGTGGAAAGGCTCCAATGTCACTGGTCCACAAATTAATGATAATCATACAACCATTCTGAAAAAATGAATTAGTCACCCCATAGGGTATAGGGACAGGGAAGGGAGCATTGGTATGGTTATTAAGAGCCTTTACATTTGTGTTTTATAATCTTGGGGAAATATTTTATAATTATAAATGGCCTCTTTGAATGTTATTTGCCTGAAATATACAGGTGGACACCCAGCTTTATCACTGAGTTGGTCAAAAGGGCTCAGAAACACTAGGAGGTCACTTCCATTTTGTGGATGGGTATGTGCGAGGAAACACCCAGGCCATGAAGGACCAAGGGGACCAAGGAGTCCTTGGTGGGCAGGCACCCGGCCGGGTACGCCTGGAGGGGGTACGCTTGGGACACATCAACAAAAATTCCTCTGCCTGTGCAGAGGAGGCAGTCCTCTGCACAGGCACTCTCTATAGGGACCCTTGGGGAACACTGGGTTGGGGAATGGGAGAGGAAGAGGA
The DNA here is from genome assembly GCA_004027185.1 of Glis glis. Lineage (NCBI taxonomy): Eukaryota > Metazoa > Chordata > Mammalia > Rodentia > Gliridae > Glis > Glis glis. Next base: position 6,455 of record PVJS01007683.1, on the reverse strand, counting down.
AAGGGAAGGGAGAAGGGGCGAGGGAAGATGGCCCGGGAGAGGAGAGGGTCTGAGAGGAAAGGACCCTTGTCTCAGAGGAAAGCAGGATCCTGTGCATAGAGCTGAGGAAGCACCCACTCCCTGCCCAACGCACCAGGATCACCAAATGCCTTAACCAGCACCCACTTCTAGAAGCTTGCCTTGAGTCCCTGGCCTGGTTGTCTTGGTCCAGGGCTGGCTCCCTCCTCTCCTGTCTGGAGGCGAGAGATTCCGCACACCCTCCAAGCCCCCACCTGACGCCCCTGTGCTCTTCAGTCCAGGCTCAGAACCTGCTACTGAGAAGAAGAAGCGATTCTTTCCAGTTTCCCTTCGACATCTCCGCATCTTTCTGTCGATCTCCCATCTTCGCTGTCCAGGATCATTGGGTCATCTGCCTGTCACTTCCCGTCTCTTGCTGCTGGTCAAGAGTCACATGGCGGTGGCTGACACCCAGAGAGGCTCCCCTTCTTCTCTTCACTCAGTTCAGCCATCTCTTCTCCTCTCTCCTGAGGACGCTGATCTTCCCTTTCCGTGGAGGCTCCATCTTGACACCTTGATCGAGACCTGTCAGGTGGGCTTCCCCTTCCTCCTTCAGCGACGTTGGAGTCTGAATGTTAAATGCTCACCTGTCTATGCAGAGTCCTCCAGGATCACTTTGCCCGGCCTTCAACCTGAATATGGAATGTGCCCCAGAAAAGCTCGTGTGCTGCAATGCACAAGTGTCACAGGGAAATCACTGAGTCAGGGCTCTAATCTCACCAGTAGATAAATCCATCCATGGATTGAGGATCCGAATGGATTTACTGGGTGGTACCTACAGGCAGGTGGGCAGGGCGGGAGGAGGTGGGTCACGGGGGCGTGACCTTGGAGACCATATCTGTCCCTGGTCCTTTCCTCTTGCTCCGCTGTGTCCTGCTGCCCTGAGCAGCGTTCCTCTGCCACGCCTTGCCACCATGATGTTTTTGGCTTGGAGCCGGTCACCCATGGACTGAACCTCTGAAACGTGAGCCAAATAGACTTTTCCTCCTCTAAATTGCTCTTGTCAAGAATTTGAGTCACATCAACAAAAACTTAATTAATACAGGAAGGAAGACTTTATTCAGAGCTGTCTAGATAGGAGAGGAGACCACTGAAGCAGGGTCTTGCAGTGGGGGAGAGAGATCAGGCTCAACTCCAAACACAGCAGGGCAAGTAGGAATTTGTAACTAAGGACCAGGGTGGAGACCAATGGATAAAAACCTTTACCGAGAGGAAACATCAGGGCCGGGGGGATTCTAGCTAAGTTGACCAGAAGGATTTTTGTTGAAGACATGCCAGGGAGGTCAGACATCACCTGGGGGGCAGTGGAGGATGAGGAACTTGATTTGATGCTGAGGGTGAGCAGAGATCAAGGGTGGAGAATGTCAGTGTGGAACTGGAATGTCCCCTACAGGCCCGAGTGGTGAAGGCTGAGTCCCCAGTGTGGCGCTGTTGGGAGGCGGTAGAACCTTTAAGAGATGGGTAAGCTTTAGGTCTCTGGGGAACATGCCCTCAACGGGGGCTGGGGATGCCAGGCTCTTCCTTTCTGTCTTTCACATCCCAGTTCCCTTAAAGGTAGCAGCTTCCTCTACCGCAAGATCCTACAGTGATGTTCTGCCAAACCACAGGCCCCAAATAAACAAGGCCAACTGGCCGTGAGCTGAAACTTCCAAAGGTATAAGCAGAGTAAACCTTTCCTCTTTATAAATTGATCATCCCAGGTATTTTGCTATAGTAATGGAAAGCTGACTAGCACAGAGGGTTCTTACTAAACTGAATTAGCTGGATTCTTCCTCAGCCTGGATTTTACAAGCAAGTGCACAGATGGGTCTAGGAGATGATTCAGAAGCCTGAATAAAGTTTGTCCAAACAAACAATCCTTTGCCAACAGACCCAGAACCTCCCATTTTTGTGAAATCTTGCCCTGGCCAGGCCCCTTTCTGCATCTTCTCCACCGGGCACAGCCAATCCACTGGGCTATGTCCAGCTGCGGCCTCCAGGACCAGACCTTCCATAAGGGGCGTGAGCGGGTTTGAGGATTCCTGCAAAGCACTGGAGACCAAGTGACAAGTGTGGGCCCCATCCCATTCCCTAGTTCTGACTTCTGCCTCGTTACCCAGCATGGTCCTTAGCAGCCCCCATCTGAGGAAAACCCCAGGCCTGCCCTGGAAGAGCAAAACCTTCATTATTTGTCAGAAGGACCAAAGCCTGATGACCCCAGCAGAGACTGCGGCCCCACTCCCTGCCTGATGTAAAACCCTCTTTCCCTTAATTCATCCCTTTTAATAGTCCTATAAAACACCAAGTGAAAGAAACAAGATTTCTACTGCATTGAACATATATCTAAGTGGACAAATCAAATAATGGGTAAAAATATGTTTATATGTATAGGCGATATTAAGAAAATCACCCTGAAATACCTATGCAATTCTTTGATATTGAAGAATTAAGCCATGAATTTGTCTTTATTTAGAAAGAGAACAAAATACTTCTCAGCCAATAATTTATAGGGATTTAAGTCGCTTATCTTTTGAATTGTGTTAGAAAAGAGGGGGAGAGAGGATATCAAAAACTGCCCCCCCCCAGCCAGCGGTCATGCTGCACACCTGTAGTCCTGGTACTCTGGAGGCTGAGACAGGAGGATTGTGGGCTCGAGGCCAGCCTCAGCAAATTAGCAAAACCCTCAGCCACTTAGGGAGACCCTGTTTCAAAATAAAAAATAAAATAGGGCTAGGGGTGTAGCTCGGAGGTAGAATGCCTCTGGGTTCAACCCTCAATACCAACCCTCCCCTCACCCCCCCCCCAAAAAAAAAACAGCAAATGCCATCCTGCTAAGGCATTCTCAGATTCAGGGCATTTTGAGAAGGTTGAAAAAGTCAAGATTATACAAAAACATCCTCTTAGGCAACAGCGCCCTCTGGTGTTTTAAGAAAATCATGCTATTTTGTGGTCAACTCACCTGTATTCCTGGCTTCCTCAGGACAGGTTTGATTTGCATCCACGTTTCCTGCACTGATTACTGAGGCCAAAAGCCCCAGATCTGCAGCTGGCTGGGGTCGCAGGAGAGCCGATGGTGGAGGTTCAATCTGAAGGCTGCAGGCTCACGACCCAGGCAGAGCCTCCGCTTCTGTTCCAGGACACTGAGGTCCCGGCTGGAAGACCGTCAGGCCCACAGTGGGAATTCTCTCTTGCTCAGGTTTTGTCCTATTCGGGCCCTCAACTGATTGGATGAGGCCATTTTGGGCCCATTGTGCCAAGTTGCTGACACTGCTTCGAACCTGAGATCCTCCTGTCTCAGCCTCCCAAGCACTGGGATTACAGAGGAGTACCCCCATCCCTGGCTACATTTACCTCTTCCCTGCCCAGAATCTGATTGGTTTGGGTTGTTCTTGACTTTCAGAGCCTTTCTTTTGCTTTTCCAGTTTCTTGATTCTCCGTGGTGCACCCTGATCAATTTCCTTAGGACAATCTATTTGAAGGACACCCGTACCCTAACTCCCATGAGATTTAAGAGCCAACAGAAGATGGAGCAGTAGCTAAGGATCGACAGATTGACTGCATAGGGCTGGGAAGCTCGCACCCACCACCTGCCACCCTCCTCAAATTGTTGATGCAAAAATATATCATTAACTTAACTATGAATACCAAAGTTCATCAGTCATAGTAAGGTAACATACTGGAAAGTGGTTCAGATTCATCAAACTGGTGTTTCCATCTGGATGATTTCCAAGACTCGAATGTTGTGAACTACCCCAAGCCCACAAATCTAACCAATTGAACAACCATGCACTCACAAACAAAAGCATTTATTTCAGGAAGAGCAGAGGAGTTAGAAATTACCACAGGCTCTAATACACATAGTATGTCAAGGGAAAGATCAAAGATAAACATCAAAGTACTTAAAAAGTGAAATATCATGGAGCACAGGTAGGGCGCATGCTTCTCTAGCTCCCGGCCCTGAAACCTAAAAATAGTGCTCCCTCCCTGCCCAAAGATGAACTCCAGAATGGAAGAAGATAAATCCCGTCGATTCAGAGATGGCAGAGGTCCCACACACCCCAAAAAAATCACATTCTTCTCTCCCAGGAGAAACAGCCTCTGAGGTTTCTCCCAGGTGAGAGCAGAGGCTGCCCTCATCCCCAGGCGACTCCTGGCGTCCTGCTGACAGCAATCCACACGGAGCAGCCCAGGCTGTTCGAGCTCCTCCCTCCTGCAGCTGTTTCAGGCCAGGGCTGGCGATGTCCAGGCTGTGACGTCAGAGTCCCCCTAGCTGAGAGAGATGTTAGTTAGCACTAGTTAATCATCGCAAGGTGTATAGATTTAACGTCACACTGTACCCCATGAAAGTATATAATTGTCTTATCAATTGGAAGTGACTTAATAAAAGAATATGCAAAAGAAATGCTGCCTGGCCACCTACTTGTCTGCGACTCTGCTCAGCTGTCCGGCATCCTTGGTGCCACTTTCCTATGAATAACCCCGGCGCCTCTGGTCTTTCACTGGGACACTTTGTCATGAAGGCAGGGCCTGTCTTTGGGGCCGTCACACAGGAGCACTTGCTGAGGAGCCAGTGTGCAATCATCCTGGTTACCCTCTTCCAGCCCCGCCTGGAACTGCCTGGCTCACTGGACTGCCTGGGAGAACACCTTTCCCCTGACTCAGTCATGGGTGCCCCATGATTTGGTACACCATGGGCCTCTGTGTTGGGTCCCCGGTTGACAATGGGCGGATGAGGGAGCCCCCCACCCCGTGAGCATGTCGTAGAGAGTGACACCAGGCTCCAGACAGCCACTGTGGGGCCGTCATTCTCTTCCCCGGTGGAGCTCTGGGGCACAGTAGGCCAAGGTGCTGCAGCCCTCGCTCAGCTTCTGCCCAACCCTGAGCCTACCCCCAGACCCAAGTCGCACACCTTGATGTTACCTGCTGCGTCCAGCAGGATGTTCTCCGGCTTCAGGTCCCTGTCCATGACGCCTCGGTTGTGGCAGTAACACAGGGTGCATGCCATCTGATCACTCTATGGGCCTCCTCCTCCTGTGTGCCACTGTCCTTCGGGATGTGCCACAGGAGCCGCCCCCCGCACGTGCTCCATCACCAGGTGGAAGTGCTCCATGGCCTCCATCCCTTGAAACAGCTGGCCCACTTTGGGGTGCTGCCGGCCTTGGCTATATCCAATTAAATGGAAGGTGTGTGCTAACTTTGGCAGGACTTTCAAGGCCACCTCTGTGCCAGTGAGGACATGGAGGGCCAGTCTGGCCTGGGCAAAGTTGCCCTGGCCAAGGACCCCCCAGGACCCCATACTGGTCAGTGAAGCCCCCTCATTGCAAGAGCTGACTGCAAGGCCCTGCGGCCCTGGCCTAACCTCACTACTCTCACTAGACATCGTGAGAAAAGCAATTAATGATGCTAGCTAAAAAGAAAAAATAACTCAAAAGAAACAACCCAAACAATAAAATGAAATAAAAGAAAAAAGGGAGGGAAACCCAAATGTGAAATCCCAAAGCCACCAAACCACCAAACTCACCAACTATCTGTCAGTCCGAGAGATCACCAACCAAGAGCACCCTGTGCTTAAAGGACAAGAAAGCAGCTGTGGTCAGGGCCTCTTCTTGCTGGTGTCTGAGGACACACAGGGAGCTGGGTATTCTTGTTTCCATTTGCAGAGGAGGAAACTGAGGCTCAGGGGAGATGAGCCATTCTGCCGAGGCCCCTCTCTTGTACCCTGGCTCCAAGTCCTTACTGCCCCAAACACTGTGCCTGGATCAGACTCACACCTGTTGTCTGACCACCATGCACATGTCTATCTAAGACATGGCTGTAACACAGATATTCAGACAAGCCAAGTCAATGTATCTAGGGATTTATTCTCACCCCAAGAAGTACCTGGACTGGCCCTCGGATCCAACATGCAACAGGCCCAAATTCAAAATAGTCACCAGAGGATTTTCCTGACCCCTAGTCAGATGCGTGTTTTGCCCATCTGGAATTTGACTTGAGTCTGAATCCCATGAAATCTCTCTAAATCCTGTGAGAGATAAGGACCAATGGGGTTTCCATCACAGAGCGAGCCCATCCAAGGCCATCGAGACCCCAAGGCGTGGGCCACACAGCAGAGGGGACACAGCAGAAGAGACCATTAGCCAACAGGAAGATTGTCCTAAAGAAATTGCTCAGGGTGTACCACAGAGAATCAAGAAGACAGAAAAGTAAAAGAAAGGCTCTAAGAGTCAAGAAGCCCCAGACCAATCAGAATCTGAAGAGGAAAACAGAGCCAGGCATGGGGGTACTCCCCTGTAATCCCAGTGCTTGGAGGCTGAGACAGGAGGATCGCAGGTTCAAAGCCAGCATCAGCAATTAGCGCAATGAGTCCAAGATGGAGCACTCTCCAAGCCAGGACTGGCACGTCCTGCTCAGGCCAACGT
>PVJS01007682.1:25373-55380 GCA_004027185.1 Glis glis | reverse complement strand
GCCCTATTTTTTATGCTTTATTTTTGAAACCAGGTCTCACGAAGTTGCGGAGGGCCTCACTAGGTAGAGGGGGGGGGGAGAGAGAGAGATAGAGGGATCGCGCATGCGCACTAAGGTTGGCTGCGAACCCGGATCCTCCGGTCTCCGCCTCCCAAAGTACTGGGATTACAAGCGTGCACCACCACGCCCAGCCCAGCTTCTTATTTCTAAAACAGGAACCTTGCTCCCATCACCCATGATATATTTAAATATTTACTTTTTTGTGTATGTGGTACTGGGGGTTGAGCCCAGGGGAATACCTGGGCTCTAAAATACACCCCCAACCCTAATTTATTTTTATTTTTATTTTATTTTACTTTATTGTAATTTATTTTTTCTTTTTTATTATCTAACCTGTCTTCTCCACCCCTGGCCCTGTTTCCAGGCCCTTTTCTGGGCGTGGGATTGGGAGGCCACTTAACTGATGGCCACGATTAGACCTGTTCTTGCCTGGGTCCCCGTGGGAGGGAGGCCAGGGACGCTCAGGCCACGCGGACCACTTTCTTTTAGCCTCTGGATGAGACCAGCCAGATGAGCGACCTCCCTGTGAAAGTGATCCACGTGGAGAGCGGGAAGATCCTCACCGGCACCGACGCCCCCAAAGCCGGGCAGCTGGAGGCCTGGCTGGAGATGAACCCGGGGTGAGTTGGGCCTCGCAGGCAGATGCAGCCAGGACCAGCCGGGGCTTGCTGGCAGGGAGCCGGCAGCTGGGGTGCTTGCCTCTGGTTACCAGGGGGTTGCTGGTTCTGCCGACGTTTGTATTAAAACACCGATACTTCTTTTAGGTATGAAGTAGCTCCGAGATCTGATAGTGAGGAAAGTGGCTCAGAAGAAGAGGAGGAGGTAAGAGTCCATTTCCGGCTGTCAAGGCCCTGAACTCTTGTAGTGAGGCCTTCCACCCTAGATGCGGCTGTCACCCTGTGCCGTCGCTGACCCCTGCGGTAGCTTCTAGCCACAAAGTTTCCATCTGGTTTTAAATTAATCAAGATGTAAGATTTAACATTCCCTTCTACGGTTGCACTGGCCACGCTGTTCAAGTGCTCCACATCCCTCCGCTGAACAGCCGGCTTCGCTTGGCTGTGTGTGTGTGTGTGTGTGTGTGTGTGAGAGAGAGAGAGAGAGAGAGAGAGAGAGAGAGAGAGAGACAAAGAGAGAGAGAGCACGCGCATGCGCGCGCGCGATTGGGGATTGAACCCTGAGGCTGGTCGCGAACCCAGATCCTCTGGTCTCAGCCTCCCACGTACTGGGATTATAAGCGCGCACCACCATGCCCGGCTCATTTTAGTTAATCTTATTGAGTTGTAAATCCTTCATATATTCTAGGCTATATCTTTGAGCCAATATATAATATGCAAATATCTTCTTCCAGTGTGCTTGGTTTCTAATTTCCTTATTTATTTCCTCATTTATTTATTTATTTATTGTCCTGGGGATGGATCCCAAGGACACTCTACCTCTGAGGTATACTCAGCCTTATTATTTTTTATTTGGAAACAGGGTCTCACTAAGTTGCTGAGGTACTCACTAAGTTGCTGAGGCTGACCTTAAACCTGTGATCCTCCTGACTTAGCCTCCCAAGTACTGGGATTACAGGCATGCACCACCATGCCCGGCTTACTGGTATTTTTAAAACTGTAAAATTTTTTATTTATTTATTTATTGTTGTACTTGGAATTGAATTTCATTTTTTGTTTTGAAACAGGGTCTCTTTGGGTTGCTTGGAATCTTACTACCTGCTGAGTCTGGCCTCGAACCTATGATCCTCCTGTCTCTGCTTACTAAGTACTGGGATTACAGGTGTGCGCCACCACACCTGGCTATTTTTGTTTTTTGGGTTTTTTTTTTTTTTTTTGGTATCGGGGATTGAATCCAGGAACACTCTACTACGAGCTACACCCCGGCCCTATGTTGCCCCGGCTGGCCTTGAACTTGCGATCCTCCTGCCTCAGCCTCCTTAGTAGCAGGCATTACAGATGTGTGCCACCATGCCTGGCAAAAGTTTTTAATTTTGATGAAAATAAATTTATCATATTTTTCTTTTATAGATTGTGCTTTTGTGCTTTTTCCTGTAGAAGTTTTACAGTGTTAGCTCTTAGCATGTGGAGGGTGTTTGAGTTGATTTTTGTGTCTGGTCTGAAGTTAAGGTATAAGTTACATTTTATTTTTTGCCTATGGTCATTCGTTTTACCCACTGACATTTGCTGAAAGACAGTTTTTTCCACCTTTGATGAGTCTCAACATCTTTGTGGAAAATCAGTGGATCATAAATGTCAGGGGTTCCTTTTGCCCCTTGGTTCTGTTTCATTCATCTGTGTGTCTAACTTGGCACCCTTAACACACTGACTTACTAAGTTTCACATTAAGTCTTGTAACCAAGGTGTGTTCCTTCTTCAACTTAGTTGCTGTTTTTGTTGTTGTTTGGTATTGGGGATTCTACCCCTGAGCTTACACCACAAGCCCTTTTTATTTTTTATTTTGTAACAGGGTCTCGTTAAGTTGCTGAGGCTAGTCTTGAACTTGCGTTCCTCCTGTTTCAGCCTCCTGAGCATTGAGATTTTAACTGCACCACCATGCCCAACTTGCAAGTTTGTTTTTTTTTTTTTTTTTTTTTTTTGCAGTACTGGGGATTGAACCCAGGGGCATTCTACCTCCAAGCCACACCCCCAGCCCTATTTCATTTTTTTATTTTGAAACAGGGTCTTGCAAAGTTGCTGAGGCTTACCTCAAAACCGTTATCCCCCTGTCTTAGCCTCCCAAGTACTAGGATTACAGGTGTGGGCCACCACGCCTGGCTGTATTTATCTAGTTGTTGTTTGTTTTTGTACTGGGAATTGAACCCAAGGGTGTTCTGCTTCTGAACTACACCCCTAGCCCTTTTTAAATTTGTATTTTTTTACTTTTATTGTGGTCCTGGGGATTGAACCCAGGAGCATTCTACCTCCAAGCTATACCCCCAGCCCTATTTTATTTTTTTATTTTGAAACAGGGTCTCGCTAGGTTAATGAGAGTCTCACTACTTGCTGAGGCTGTCCTCACACCTACAGTCCTCCTGTGTGAGCCTCCCAAGTACTAGGAATATGGGCCTGCACCGCCATTCCTGGCTTTATTTTTTTATTTTTAAATAGGGGCTCGCTAAACTGCCAAGGCTGTCCTCTAACCTGAAATCCTCCTGTCTCAACCTCCCAAGTACTAGGATTACAGGTATGCAACTCCATGCCCGGCTTGTAATTATCTATTAATTACAGATAATTTTTAAAAGGTCTCTAGCATTTCCTTTATTTTTTATTTTATTTTATTTATTTTTTTTTTTGCGGTACCAGGGATTGAACGCAGGGGCGTTTTACCTCCGCGCTACGCCCTCGGCCCTATTTTTTTTTATACTTTATTTTGAAACCGGGTCTCACGAAGTTGCAGAGGGCCTCACTAAGGAGAGAGAGAGAGAGCTGAGGCTGGCCGCGAACCCGGATCCTCCGGTCTCCGCCTCCCAAAGTACTGGGATTACAAGCGTAATCCCACCACGCCCGGCTCATTTCCTTTATTTTTAAGGAAAATAATCTACTGTGGTATTGTGTGATTCATACAGGAATACAAGAATAGTTTAATATTGAGAAGTGTATTCGTATGTATTTTATCCCTATATCACAAACTCTCAATGTCCTTTGCTCAGTAAACTCAGGAAGCCCTTTAAGGAAAAGTTCACAGATAGCCTCTCAGTGAGCTGTTCCCACCAGAATCTGTAGATATACTTTAGACATGGGAACCTGGTCGCTAAAGCTGAAGGAGATCATGGCAGCACTGTTTGAAGTCAGCCGCCAAGTGTTTATAGTCCAGGGAATCAAAGAGTCAACTGGCGAGCACCTTGAGTTGGTCAGGAAGGGAGTGAAGGTGTAGTGTCCATCATGTAACAGGGTGGGAGGGGTGTGGAGACTGTGTGTGTGTGTGTGTGTGTGTGTGTGTGTGTGTGTGTGTACTAGTGTACTGGGGATGGAACCCAGGAGCATTCTACCTCCAAGCTACACCCCTAGCCCTATTTTTATTTGGAAACAGGGTTTCGCTTGGTTGATGAGTTTCACTACTTGCTGAGACTGTCCTCGAACCTGCGATCCTCTTGTCTCAGCCTCCCAAGTACTGGAATTACAGGCGTGCACCACTTCTAATCGCAACAAGAGGACAGAATGCCCTGAGATGCCCTTATCAAGCAGTGGTTGGAATCCGCTGAGAAAAATAATTTACCGAGTAATTTGAAGAAGCTGCACATGGGCGGCATGACGTTCACTTGCTTCTAGCTCGTCTTCCCCTTGGCAGCCCTGCACCCCTCCTCATGGGGTGAACTGGCGTAACACGTGCTTGTCTCTTGGCAGGAGGAAGAGGAGGAGCAGCCGCAGCCAGCACAGCCCCCCACCCTGCCTGTGGAAGAGAAGAAGAAGATTCCAGACCCAGACAGCGATGATGTCTCTGAGGTGGATGCCCGGCACATCATCGAGTAAGGGTCCCGACGTGCCCTCTGCACCAGCTTCCTGTACAGCAGCACTGGCAGATGTGGCTTGAATCCCCGGCTCTCCAGCTCGGGGAACCACACAGACCAAAGTTCTTTACTGCAGACATTTTTATCGTGATTTAATATAGGAAGTGTATTCACACGGTTATCATAGCTCATGAGGTACAGTGGGTGAGCAATGAAACGCCTCTTTCTCTTCTCACCTTGCTGCGGTCCCCTCCCGCCATTTGCTCCCTGGAGGAAGCTGTTTCGCACATCCTGTGTCTTCTTCCAGACAGATTTGCTCCGTTAATAAGCAAAACATGTATGTGTTTTTCTTCTCATTTGCACACATGTATCCAGGGCACACTCATGTTCACCGAACCATGTCCTTAGGATGCGATTCTACATCCGTGCACAGGACGGCTTTGCTCTCTTCCATGGCTGCATGTGACAAATTGCTGTCACTTAGCAGTCCTCTGGTGGTGGGCACCTAGATCGTTCCTTAAGTTTTGCTCTTGGAAGTGCAATTACTATTAATGTACTAATTTCATCGATTGTGGTAAAGAGTTTGATGGGGCCTGTTACAGAGAGGATTGTGGGTCTTATATCCACAAAAGTTATAAAGGCTAAGCTTGGTCCCAAGCATTTTGGCCAAGGGATACTCAATCTGTACCTTAAAATCAACAGAAGAAATAAACGGGAAGAGAAACCCCAATAAGTAAGAGAACACAGCTCACCGAACCATTTGCAAGAACATAAAAACAAAATGCACAGCATGAAGCGGAATGGTGGAGGCAGCTCGCGCAGACCTGGCCCAGTGAATGGAGGTGGCGCGGGGCCCGGGGCACACCCCTGTAGTCCCAGCATGCATTTCTCTTCTCTGCAGGCTCCAGAGCTCTCAGTGTAGTTAGTACGCTGGCCACAGGATCAGCTTCTCACTAGCAGCAGTGCCTCTTTCCATAATGTGACAAGCGACGGTTCCTGGCCGGTGGAGGTGGGCAGGGACCCATGGCACCCCAGCCTCCTGTCTGGTCCTCCTGAGATTTGTGTTGGCTGCCTTGTCTGCTGGTCGCACTTCTCTGTGTCCTCTAGTCTAGGTCACGGGTCCCTGGGCCGGAAGTGCCACTCTACAGCACTTCCATCAGGAACACTGTCACACATAGGAACGTGTGTCCTCACGGCACTTCCTTCTCACTCCTAGGAATGCCAAGCAAGATGTTGACGATGAGTATGGTGTGTCCCAGGCCCTGGCTCGCGGCCTACAGTCCTACTATGCCGTGGCCCATGCTGTCACCGAGAGAGTGGACAAGCAGTCGGCGCTGATGGTCAACGGTGTCCTCAAACAGTACCAGGTGAGGTGGGAGGAGGCCCTGCATGGGCCTCGATGAGGTGACCCCGTGGTGGGTGTTCGTGTTCCTCCTTGTCTGGGCAGCTGGCCATTCCCTTCTTTCCTTTTTCTCTTTTTTAATTTGTGAGTGGTACTGGAGATTGATCCCAGGGGCATTCTACCACTGAGCTAGACCCTTTTTATTTATTGTTTTGAAATCAGGTCTTGCCAGGTTCCTGAGAGTCTTGGTAATTTGCTGAGGCTGTCCTCGAACCTGTGATCCTCCTATCTCAGCCTCCCAAGTACTGTGATTACAGGCACGCCCAGGTTGCTTTTCCCTTCTGAGCCACAATTTCCCTGTCTGTAAAGCAGACACAATCTTACTAGGTTCGCTGCCTGGAGGAAATGAAACTGCAGTAAATCAGTATTTGCTGAGTGCCTTGCACGTGTAAGCAAAACAAGAACACGTAATTCACCACAAGTTTCTAAATCCCCTCAAGCCTGGCCCGCTTCTTAGCTCAGAGTCACCCAGCTTGGGAGAGGCCACACCCTGACCAGAAATCAGGCCTGAGCGCAGGTGTGCTGAGTTCATGTTGCCTGGGGCTACGGGCAGGGTGTGGCGCTTAGAGAGCCAGGCAGCCTGGAATCGGCCCCCTCTTCTCACAGCGGGGAGCAGCGGGGAGCAGTCCTTCGTGCAGGCCCCCTGTGAGGAGGAGGAGATGATGGCTCTGAAACTCACTGAGCCTCAGGGCCTGGCCTGGAACAGTCAAGAAACCAAGCTGCTCTCAGGAGAACTGTCCTTTCTCCTTGGCCACACGTCGCCACCTCGCCCGTGAGGTCCTGGCATGCGACCAGCCCGACTCCAGTCAGCCCCGGCGCCCTGACTCTGTTCGCTCGGTCCTCCCGCTTTCCTCACTAGGGCGCTCAGGCCTTCCCACCCGTGTCAGCTTCCATAGGCAAGTCCACTGGGCAGTGGAACTTTCCAGAGACCAGTCTAATTGGAAGGATTACAACTTGGCTAGAACTTGCTTCCTGGACGTGTTAGGGAATTTTACAAGTTTTCCCTGATAACAGTGTGCTCCGGTTGCGAGCAGCTTTACTTTGATGCCTGTGTCTCTGGCGCTCCCGCGCTTTAGGACGCCCTCATTGATCTCGAGGTGGCGCTCAGGCAGTCGCTGGTCGTCTGCCCGAAGCCCTAGTGGTTGCTAAATGTGAAGCATCACGTGGTGTGGGCCGCTTTCCCCAGGAGTGCCGCGTGGGTCCGTGTCAGGCAGTCAGGTGGACGTGGTAAGAGTCAGAAATGAAGTGCACAAATGTGCACCAGGAGAAGATATTGTTGTCTTTGTTTTGATGCTGGTGATGGGACCTAGGACCTCGTATGTGCTAAGCTTGCACTGTATCAACTGAGGTCGCCCCGAGCCCCGAGAAGAAGAGATGTTATTTTATTTATTTATTTATTTTATTTTATTTCATTTTTGCGGTACCAGGGATTGAACCCAGGGGCATTCTACCTCTGAGCTCCACCCCCAGCCCTATTTTTTTATTCTTTAGTTTGAAACAGGGTCTCACTAAGTTTCGGAGGGCCTCATTAAGTAGCTGAGGCTGGCCGCGAACCCGTATCCTCCTGTCTCAGCCTCCCAAGTACTAGGCTTACAAGCGTGCGCCACCACGCCCGGCTGAAATGTTATTTATGTACAGTATTAGCACAGCCACCCTGTGGTTTCACAGAAATGATTGCTGAGGAGGAGGCTAAGACAAAGGATTGGGTTGGTGCACAGCAGCATCCTCAGTGACGCCCACGGGTGGCATGAGCTGGGATGGAACGTGTGCCTAGCATTGCCTTCACGTTCGACCAGGCCTCAGTTGTGTGCGGCCCTTTCTGTCCCTGCAGATCAAGGGCTTGGAGTGGCTGGTGTCCCTCTACAACAACAACCTGAACGGCATCCTGGCCGACGAGATGGGCCTGGGGAAGACCATCCAGACCATCGCGCTCATCACGTACCTCATGGAGCACAAGCGCATCAACGGGCCCTTCCTCATCATAGTGCCTCTCTCGTAAGTGCACGGTTACAGGGTGTTCACGCCAGAGCAGGCCCCAGTAACCGCATGTCAGCGTCACAACCTCCACTGGGCATATCTCCACATGGAGTCGCTTGAGCTTCTGGTGCTTAGGGCTTCAATATGAATGGCGGGAGGCACAAGCCAGGCTCTGACAACCTGCCTCTGGCTTCCAGGGCTGGCGAGGAGTGAGGAGTCCCCGTCCAGCCCTCTATCCTTGGGGCAGCTGGCGTGGGCTATCTTTGGTATCTCCTTCATGCCCCACAACCAGGCAGTTCTACACAGGGGAGTGTAGCAGACACGGACCTCCACTGGAGGGCGAGGGGAGGCCTTCTGTGGCTCTGCTGAGCGGATGCTGCCTCTACCCCCTTATTATTCAGTATGCCCTGCTCCGGCCCCATTCCACAGACACTGAGGTGTGGCGGGACCTGGCGCCCGGCCACTTCCCAGGGAGCCTTTCTCACTCGCCACCTCTTAGCTCCGCTGGCTTCTTGCCGCCAGCAGGTCCAGAGTCTGCCAGCCGCTCAGGGACTCCCCTTCTAGCTCAACACCTGCCAAGAAAGGCTCGCCTCCCTGGGCTTTTCCAGAAGCCCCAGGATGATACTCATTGGCCAGCTCAGGTCCCACATCTGGCCCTGAACCAGCCCTCTGCGCATGCCCTGGCCTGGCCCCGGGCTCATCATCCTAAGACCAGCTGGATGTGCACAGGGCCACTTCAGCCTCAGCCAGCGTTGCCCGCTGCCTTTGTCCTCCGCAAGGTTGACACGTGGAACGCCAGGCGGGTTTGGGAGACTGCCCTTCAGGTGGGGTGTGTCTGGTGGAGCCGCTCCTTCACAAGGGAGGTCAGCTTGGGTGTCCCGGTCCCCACTGGGCTTCCTTTGTAATTAGCAGTGTCTGTGGGAGGCGCTCAGACTCTGAGTGTCCATTCCTCCCGCCCAGTGGTTGCAGCCGCCACAGGAGTCGCCAGGTTCACGGTCACGTTTCCATCATCCTTCTCCTTGTATTAACTGGAATCCCGCAGTTACGTAGAGCTGTCCTTTCCCGTTTCTTTGGTGGTTTATTTATGGCAGCACCGGCGCTGGCATTTATTAGGTGGCCCAGGAGCCCCTTCACAGCGGTTCCTGTGTCCTCTATGGGCGCCGTCTTTATGTTGTATGGTTTTTTACAATAGTTGTAGTAGCTGAGCGCTCCTGTAGACCTGCACCCAGGTTCCCTATTGCTGGTCACGTGTCATTCCCTCAGTGAAGTTGTCACAACTGAGGAACCAGCGCTGAAGCAGCATCACTCAGCAGCTCTACCCTTCGTTGGGCTCGCGTGTTTTTTCCCTTACTGGCCATTTTCTGTTCCATATCCCATGTTACACTTAGCTCTCGCGTCTCCTCAACCTCTTGGTCTCTGACAGTTTCTTTGACTTGCCATAAGTGTTTTGTTTTGTTATACTGGGGATTGAACCCAGGGACATTCTACCTCTGAGCTATATTCTCAGTCCTTTTTATTTTATTTTTTATTTATTTTATTTTATTTTTTTGCAGTACTGGGGATTGAACCCAGGGGCATTTTACCTCCGGGCTACACCCCCAGCCCTATTTTTTTATTCTTTATTTTGAAACAGGGTCTCACTAAGTTGCAGAGGGTCTCACTAAGTAGCTGAGGCTGGCCACGAACCCGGATCCTCCTGTCTCAGCCTCCCAAGTACTGAGATTACAAGCATGCGCCACCACGCCCAGCTTATTTTTTGTTTTGAAATAAGATCTCACTAGGTTACTGAAAGTCTCACTATATTGGAAAGGCTGGCCTCCAACCTGCGATTCTCCTTTCTCAGCCTCCTAAGCACTGGGATTATGGGTATGTGCCACCATGCCCAGCTTTGCCACAGTTTTGATGACCTTGAAATCCGTGGTTTGTTTGGCTGCGCTGGGGATGGAGCTGGGTCTTCGTGTGCCTGGCTGTGCTGACCCCTGAGCGGTGCCGCAGCCCGCCTTGATGGTGCAGGAGCACTGACGAGCTGCCTCGGGTTTTTCTCATGGCTGAACAGTGGCTGTGGGTTTCAGGTAGAAGACCGCAGAGTGCTCTTCTCACCCGATCGCTGCTGCCCATGAACTTGGCCACCCAGCAGAGGCGGGGTGTCGAGTGGCTCACTAGGGAGCTACTTCCCCCGCTCCTTACTGTGCTCTTGGGAAAGGTACCTAAGCTGGGGAGGGGCAAGGCTAGGCCATTATTGAGAATTTTCCCCATTAATTTATTCAGTCATATTTATATCCATAAAGACTCATGGATATTTATTTTATACTTTGGACTACATGGCACCCTGCCCTTTTATTTTTATTTTGACACAGGGTCTCAGTAAGTAGCAGAGGGTCTCACTTAGTTGCTGAGGCTGGCCTTGAACCTGCGATCCTCCTGTCTCAGCCTCCCACATTCTGAGATTACAGGTGTAAGCCAGTGTGCCTGGCTGTACCCTGTTCCTTTAACAGGCCCCATCATTTTAGTTTTGAGACTTCCTTGCTTTTTGGCACCAGGAGGAAATCCCGGCTCATTTTTCCATTTCCTTCCTAGCCCTGGGATCCCCTGATCTCCATGGAGCCCTGGTTTCTCTGCTTAGAAGAAGATTAGGACACAGCTGGGTGCCAGGCTACCTGTCGCTGTGGGGCAGCATTGCTTCTAGGCCCTCAGAGTGGACAGCGCTGGGAAGCGTGTGTCTCTGTTCTTGCCGTGTGCACACACAGCGCCAGGTCACAGGGCTGTCCCCCTCTCCTCCTGTCCCGCGCTACGGAGGCAGCAGGAGGAGAAGGGCTCGCCCCTTGAGGGCCATCTCCTCCCATCCTTAGGCTCTGAGCGCAGTTGAGCCCTCGCTGCCCCGTTTCCCTCAGCAAGCCGTGCCTTGTCACTGTGCCCAGGCAAGTGTCCACTCTGCCTGTCGTCATCTCTTCCCAGCCTGCCCAGCGAGGCCTGCTGCTGTCCCTTGTGGCTTGCCCCGCCTTGGACGCTTGTCCCCCAGCCTGTCTCCTCAGCCCCTCCTGACACGCTCATCTCCCGCCGCTGCAGATCTCTGCACACCTCAGCCTTGGGTTCTCGGTTTCTCTCCTGGTGTGCCTTGACTGTCCCCGTGACTCCTTGCAGAGATACCACCTCAGTGACTGGGCCAGCGAATGTCGCTGCTCCTAAGTAAGGAGTACAGAACCTGGCCACGCGGGCAGGCCCAGCGGCTCTAGACGCCATCATGAGCCTGGGCTCCCGAAATGTTCTGCTCCCTCACCCTAGCTGGCGCCATCCACCCACAGGCTCCTTGCTTCCCGGTCGCAAGATGGTTGCTTTGCCTCCACCCTCTCATCTGGGTTCCAGGATGATGGGTAGAGCAAAGGGCACAATAGCATTTAGCAGCCAAGTCCACCCTCCCACCTTTCACCTGGCACCTTGAGCGTCTGTCACATTGGTTAGGACTGTGTCCACCCTGTCGGTGTGGCTGCCAGGGAGCCTAGGAGGCGTGAGTGTACAGTGCTCTCGGACCACCCTTGGCAGAGGTTCTTGGGAGACATGGCGTGAAGGTGGCGCTTCCTCCCAGAACCCGCCTGCGCCCATGTCTTTATCATGCCTTCGCTTTCCTGAGGCTCCGGCTCACTCTCCTCCAACTCACCGCTCCCCTCCCGGCTTTCCGCCACACTCGTGCTCCTGCCCGTCCCCCTCCAGCCTCGCCAGGTGCTGCCTGGCTTCTCCTGCCCGCTGGCTGAGTTCTGTTTCACTGGTCAGGAAAGACAGTGCTGCCTTTTCATTCAGAGGTGGCAGAGAGCGCCCATGGTGTCCCGTGTCCCAGGTGTACAGAGTACAGGCGCTAGCATGTTTTGGGCTCGGGACTGGGCCCAGGGGCCATGCTGTTCTCAGGTGGTCGCAGAGGGCTGGGCTCGTGGTCCGGTTCCTGGCTTCCACCCAGGCTCATCCATGCTCCCGAGCATCAGCACCTGACATGCCCTGCTCCCGCCCTGGGGTGCCTTCCACTTCTCTGCCCGGTGCCTTCTTTGGGCCCAGGAGCGGGCCCTCAGTGCGCGCCAGCCCTCCTCACTGCGCCGGGCCCGCCGTTGCATGCCTGCTCTGAGGGCCCGGCCACATCAGCTTCCATGCCGCTGAGCAGGGTGGACCTGACTGTCCCTTCCTTGTCCCGTCAGGACGCTGTCAAACTGGGCGTATGAATTTGACAAGTGGGCCCCCTCCGTGGTGAAGGTGTCCTACAAGGTATGTCACAGCCTGGGGCTTCCTGGGGCTCATGGGGTGTGGGGGTGGGAGACGGATAAGGGGATGTCAGCGCATACTAACGAGATGCTTCTGTGTGGCCATTTATGTTATATACACAAGGTAAGGTACTAATGTGGCTTGGGGGTCACTTATTTGGGGGTGTAAATGCTTTTGGTATGTGTGTGTGTGTTACTAGAGATTGAACCCAGGGGTGATCTACCTCTGAGCTACATCCCCAGCCCTATATTATTTTGTTTAGTTTGAAACAGGGTCTCACTAAGTTGCTGAGGGCCTCACTAAGTTGCTATGACTGACCTCGAACCTGTGATCCTCCTGTCTCAACCTCCCAAGTACTGGCATTACAGGTGTATGCCACCACACTCAGCATGTAAATGCTTATTTTTAAAAATTAAGTTGGCGGAATCCGGTCATGGTGGCACACGCTTGTAATCCCAGAACTTGTGAGACTGAAACTGGAGGATCCGGTTTCGCGGCCAGCCTCAGCTACTTAGTGAGGCCTCTGCAACTTCATGAGACCCTGTTTCAAAGTAAAGAATAAGAGCCGGGTGTGGTGGCGCACGCTTGTAATCCCAGTAGTTGGGAGGCAGAGACCGGAGGATCCGGGTTTGCGGCCAGCCTCAGCTACTTAGTGAGGCCCTCCGCAACTTTGTGAGACCCAGTTTCAAAATAAAGTATAGGCCGGGCATGGTGGCGCACGCTTGTAATCCCAGTACTTTGGGAGGCGGAGACCGTAGGATCCGGGTTCACGGACAGCCTCAGCTCTCTCTCTCTCACTCCCTGTCTCTCTCTCTCTCTACTTAGTGAGGCCCTCCGCAACTTCGTGAGACCTAGTTTAAAAATAAAGCATAAAAAAATAGGGCTGGGTGTGTAGCGCAGAGGTAGAATGCCCCTGGGTTCTATCCTCAGTACCGCAAAAAAAAAAAATAAATAAAGTATAAAAAATAGGTCCAGGGGTGTAGCTCGGAGGTAAAACACCCCTGGGTTCAATTCCCCGGTACCGCAAAAAAAAAAGTAAAGAATAAAAAAAATAGGGCTGGGGGTATAGCTCAGAGGTAGAATTCCCCTAGGTTCAATCCCCAGTACCACAAAAAAAAAACCATAAAAATTAAATTGGCGGGCTGTGGTAGTCCACACCTGTAATCCCAGTACTTAGTAGGCTGAGACAGGAGGATCACAGGTTTGAAGTCAGCCTCCTCAAACTAGTGAGACCCTCAGAAACTTAGCTAAACCCTGTTTCAAAATAAAAAATAATATAGGGCTATTAGTATAGCTCAGAGGTAGAATGCCTCTGGGCTCAAGTCTCTACTACCACAAGTTACATACATACATGCATACACACATGTTATGAGCCAGGTGGCACCTGCCTTTATTCCTATTAATTGGGAGGCTGAGACAGAAGGATTGCAGGTTCATGGCCAGCCTCCGCAACTTAGTGAGGCTCTCTTCAACTTAGTGAAACCCTGTTTCAAAGTAAAAAAATAAAATAAGGTTGGGGGTGTAGCGTGGAGGTAGAATGCTCCTCAGCTCAATCCCTAGTAACACACACAATTAAAACTTAAAAATTTTAAAAAAGAATGAAGGGCTGGGGGTGTAGCTTGAAGGTAGACTGTCCCCACTTCAATCCCCAGTAACACACACACACACACACACACACACACACACACACATAAAAATTAAATTACGAGCTGGGCATGGTGGTACACGCCTATAATCCCAGTACTTGGGAGGCTGGGATAGGAGGATCTCAGGATCGAGGACAGCCTCAACAAGTAGACTCATCGACCTAGTGAGACCCTGTTTCAAAATAAAAAAATAAAATTCGGCTGGGGTATAGCTTGGAGGTAGAATGCTCCTGGGTTCAATCCCGAGTTCCATACACACAAAAAAAGTTACAGCCTCAAGTTGTATGATGTTGGTTTGACACTGATGCGCGTGCGGCCATGGCTGCTTCCTGGAGGGGTCCTTTCTCTCCCCTGAGCTTTGGGTGAAGGCCTGTTCACACGGAGGGGAAAATGGATGTGCAGCATGGGCCACTGTGTGACAGGACACCAGGCACTGTGAACCCTGAGCCAGCCTGTGACACAGCACTCTAATTGCCCCAATGCTCCAAGTGTGGAAACTGAGGTAGAGAAGACTCCAGGCAGCCAGCGAGTGGCAGTGTCTCATTGCGCCCCTTGCTGCAGAATTCCCAGTGCAGCCCTTCGTCCCGAGCTTCAAGGCGCTCACCCATGACAGAGTGGCGGGCAGGGCAGCACAGCCTGTTCAGGGGCCTAGAGAGGACAGGGACATTGGCGGTTTTGAGGGGCCATGAGCGAGACCGAGGGACCCCACGGAGCTCCGTGTCTGGACCACGAGCCTGGAGAGTCTCGGGGCCCGCCCTGGATCCTGGCCATACCAGGTCAGGTGTGTGGAGATGAGGGAAAGGCAGGTTTGCTGATTAGGGAGGAGTCCCAACTTCCACATTGGGGACCCAACGAGTGGGGAGTTGATCAGCCACCAGTCACGTGGCCGATGGTGGTGCAGCAGCACAGCTCCCCCAAGTGCCCCGTGCCCTCCTCTCCTCCCTGTAGAAGGCGCTCTGCACGACAGGCAGAGCACAGGCCCACGGTCTTGCCCAGTACTTCACAGACCACCTCTGGCAAGGACCAACCCTCTTCCCTCATCAGGAGTGCCATCCTGGGGTCGTTGCTAGGGGTGTCCCGCCCATTGGCACCACTCTGTGCCGGGCCCCAGGAGTCTAAGTTGTGTGCATCGTGTCCCTGCAGGGCTCACCAGCAGCAAGACGGGCCTTCGTCCCCCAGCTCCGCAGCGGGAAGTTCAACGTCTTGCTCACCACCTATGAGTACATCATCAAAGACAAGCACATCCTCGCCAAGGTAGCCGGTCCTTCCCTACAACCCCCTGGCCTGGGGCTCGTGGCACCTGCTCTGCGGGGTCACGCGCGTGTCACATTGCCCACCTTCTCCACAGCCCCTTACGGGGGTTCTCAGTGCCGTGTCTGCGCGTGAGGGAGGCGGCCGTGGCCTTGTCTCTGTGACCATCTCCAGCTCCTCTCAGGGCTTCTGCCCGTGGTGTCTCCTGGCCCACTGTCTCTCCTGTGTCTAGTGGCCTCAGCTTCCCCTCCTGGGGGGCGGCACCTCTACTGCCACCAACTGTGGGACCAGGTTGAGGGTTTGAGGGCTGAGCACCATGGCTGAGGTGCTTCATGGCCTGTCGGCCTTGGGCTCCCAGGTTGGGTGCTCAGTGGGGACCTGGGAGCTCTTGCAGTGATGTGACTAAAGGCAGCTCTGGCATGGCCATCGGAAAATTCCTGAGCACATGCGGACACGGTCCTCTGCTTGCTGTCTAAGAGGCTCAGGCTGTAGAGGACAGGTCGGGTCTCACAGCTATCCTTGTGTGGGAGTGTCGAGCAGAGAGGTGTTGGCCCAGGGCTGGAGGGATACGTGCCGCCTGCCACACCTTTCATTGTGTGGTGGTCATGATGGTATTGGGGCCTTTCTGTGCATTCCTATGTTACAGGTGAGGAAACTGAGGCCCAGGAGCCAGGGGTGCACTATGCAGGCTTTTTTGCTCCAGCCCGTAGTGTTTCCTCTTCCTCAGGTCACCCCTTCTGTCATGGTACAAAACCAGACCCACCCCAAGCCCAAGAATGCGGCCCGACAATCCTGCGCTTACCAGGCGTGGCCAAGTGGCCAAGTTCGTGTGAATGGGGAGCGATGAGTGTCCCCGGGGGGAGGTGGCTACCGCCTCTTCCCCTTCTACAGTGCCCTCTCGCACCACGTCTGATGTGCACTGCCTTCCTCAGCGTCCTCAGGAGGCCTGCGTGGTCCCTGTTGCAGGGAGGTAGAAGCCAAGGCTCATCGTGGTCATGCAGACTTAACCGAGAGTTCCCAGGGGGCTCTCTCCTGCGCATGCACACTGTTTCGAGCCCATGTTCCCCAGGCATGTAGCTGCCCACTGTACCACTACATCCTCCACCACGATGAGCTGCCTGCCCGCAGCCGTCCGGCCTCACCGCACCGCTGCCTCCGTCTTGAGCGGGAGGTCCTCCCTGGGCGCCAGGCGGCCCACCGTCTCCCTGACTGCCTGTTGTCTGGCCGCAGATCCGCTGGAAGTACATGATCGTGGACGAAGGTCACCGCATGAAGAACCATCACTGTAAGCTCACGCAGGTGCTCAACACGCACTATGTGGCCCCCCGGCGCCTGCTGCTCACGGGCACGCCGCTGCAGAACAAGCTCCCCGAGCTCTGGGCGCTGCTCAACTTCCTGCTGCCCACCATCTTCAAGAGCTGCAGCACCTTCGAGCAGTGGTTCAACGCGCCCTTCGCCATGACTGGGGAGAAGGTGGGTGTGCAGCTAATGTTCCTCTGCCCTGAGCGTCTCCGCGCCCTTCGCGGGGCAGCCAGCTCCCCGCAGCAGCGTGCGAGTGCCCCCATCACAGCAGGCCGCAGAGCAGCTCTGGCCCTGAGGCTGGGGATCAGGAAGGGGGGTCCCTGGGTCTTACGTGGCCCTGGACTGTTGGGGATGAGGGGCGCTGTGGGCCGCGTCCTCTGAGTCCCTCAAGGGATCCACTCTTCACTCCAAGGCAGCGGGGACTCGGGAGGTCTCGGTTAAGGCAGCTCCAGTCAGGTTCCATTTCATATTTTTTTTTAATTTTTTTTATTAATGGTATGGCAATTGAACCAAGGGGCGTTCTGCCTTAGAGCTACACCCTCCATGGTCTCATTGAGTTGCTTAGAGTCTCGCTACATTGCTGAGGCTGGTCTTGAACCAGCAATCCTCCTGTGTCAATCTCCCCAAGTACTAAGATTACAGTTGTGTACCACTGCGCCCCGCTTTTTCCAAGCACTGCCCCGTGTTTTCCAAGCACGCTGTGGCCAGTGTTGAGGCATCTGGATGCCGCAGATGGCCGCTGTCGCTCTGAAGGTTGGCTGCGAGGGGCCAGGGCTTTGTTGTTGGTGCACGTCCTGAGCCACCTGAGCACGAGCCCACAGCCCCTTGTGCTGTTTGGGGTGGTGACATGGTTGCGGGGTGGCCTGTGTGTCCTGGTGAGGCGGTAGCTGCCGGGCCCTGCAGGCGGGGCAGAACTGCAGAGGTTTCTTCCCGGTGCCGCTGCCCTGGCCGCGGGCCTGCCCTCGTTCTCACCTGCCAGCTTTCCATAGTCGCGTCCCGTTTATAGAAGGGCCTTGACTGGCCTCATCCTCGCGGTCCCCACCCTGCCCAGAGCCTCATGATGAGGGCCCTCTCTACCAAGAGATAACAGGGAGCGACAGAAGAAATGCTCGGCCTTTATGTGGCCTTATTTACCTTCTCCTTGGTTTTTTTTTTTTTTTTTTTTTTGATAAAATTCCTCGGCCAAGGAGTATGTACCGTGGCATATTAGTATTTCTTTTTCTCAAGTCTCCTCAGACTGGGCGAGAGAGTTTGGGGCCCCAAGTGACAGCCCTCTGTGCACATCCTCCAGTTCAAGCCAGTCGTGTGCACACGCGGCGCCCTCTGGTGTTGTCTGACTTTAGTGTGGACGCACCGGCACCTTGGTAGCCACGCATGTTCCCGCTCCCCTCGGGGAGGTCACGCAGACGCCGCAGCATTTCTTTTGAGGGAGGTGTAGAAAGCATGGTGTCCCGGGGCCCTGGATCCCACCTCCCAGAGCTCTGCAGAGGGCAGCAGAACCTCCCGTTTTCCCAAGGAAGAGGGTGCCCCCCACATTCCCACAAAGCTCACCCAGGGGCCAAGCACCCACTGGATCAACGTGATCCCACCCACCCCTCTCCACGCCTCTGGGGTTACATTTGGATTTCGTGTCTTGTGGGGCTTCAGGTGGACTTGAATGAGGAGGAGACCATCCTCATCATCCGGCGTCTCCATAAAGTGCTGCGGCCCTTCCTGCTCCGGCGGCTCAAGAAAGAAGTCGAGGCCCAGCTGCCTGAGAAGGTAAGTTGGGAGCAAGAGAAGCCGCCACATGGTGCCCTGTTGTCAGTATTCCCTGGGGTGGATGTGGTCAGGTCCCCAGGGACCAGGTCCTGGTCCCTCCAGCCTGGGGTGGCGACTGCCCTCCACTGGGTCTGTAAAGCCCAGGCTGGCCCAGTTAGCATAGAGCCCACCTCCAGTCCCTGCCCACAGCAGGAGGCCCGGCCTCCAGCACCAGGCAGCTCTGGCGTCTTGGTCGCCCCCACGTCCCGCCGTCAGCCTCACTCTATTTCCTGGTCCACTGTGGAGATCCCTCCACAAGGTAGCTGAGTCGCCCTTTCTGGCCCAGAACCCCTCAACTACCTCTGCCCGTGTCACCACCCCGCCTGCTGGCTCCCTGGCTTCACCCTGATCAGAGTGTTCCCCAATCAGAGCCCATGTCCCGAGACCCAGATTCTCCACGTGGGTTGGGGTGGGGCTCGGGCTCCGGGCTGCCGCGGCCCTGAGTGCACCCTCGCCTGCAGGTGGAGTACGTCATCAAGTGCGACATGTCCGCGCTGCAGCGCGTGCTCTACCGGCACATGCAGGCCAAGGGGGTGCTGCTGACTGATGGCTCCGAGAAGGACAAGAAGGTTAGCTGTGGGGTCCCCTTCTCCACCTGGGCGGGCTGGGAGACGGGCAGGGCAGCCTGGCATTCGGGGCCGAGCACATGGTACCCAGCGGCTCTCCCCTCAAGAGCACTTGAGTAGCCACTGGGCTAAAGGCCCACGGTCTGTTTTGGTGTCACTTACTTGGCACTGTCTGATGTCCCCTTCACTCTCAGTGCGGGGCCCATGCTGACCCCAGCAGGGTTGGAATGTTCTAGTGAGCTGCCCTTCCCCTTGTCATTAGGCGATGATGGGGAGGGCTTACCATGGTAAGCGGTGGCGGGCCAGGCCAGCTCTCTCCTTCTGGGACCACTCTGAGGGTCCCGGGCCCTCCTGCCAGTTCCCCTCACAGCACCAGAACTGCTGGAGAGTGGCCAGGCCCCTCGATGCCGCAGCAGCGCCTCCCATGCCTCCCATCGCTTCCCCTTACTGCTTCCTTTGGGCCCTTTCATACCTGCGCTGTTACAGCAGCGTGTTTCTTGGTTTACTCCCTGGAGCACCCAGCCACCCAGCCTACCCGAGAACCCTCTAGTGAGGCCCACAGTGCCTAGGACAAAGCTGGCATCACAACATATTTGTGATCCAATCTCAGTTCCTTGCCAGAGTTAATTCACTTCCGTCCTGCTGGACCTTCTGACCCTTGCTGTCCAGTGTGCCAGGAGATCTCTGCATACCCCAGGGGTACTCAAGGCCTCTGGGCCTCCATGCGAGTTGTCCCCCGACTCTAGCTTGCTCTGCCTCAGTCGCAGCCCAACCTTCCCCAGGACCCTTCTTCCACCCCCTGCCCTGTCCCCATCCTACCCCAGAGGCAAGACCCCATCTGCGACCCTTTCATCTGCCTCCCCAGGGCAAAGGTGGCACCAAGACCCTGATGAACACCATCATGCAGCTCAGGAAGATCTGCAACCACCCGTACATGTTCCAGCACATCGAGGTGAGGCCCCACACCCAGCGCCCAGCCCAGCGCAACCCCGCAGGCCAGCCGCACCCAGAGCTTGTCGACGGTAGTTTTCACCCATGGCCTTGTCCTCGTTGTGAGTGGGCCCAGAGATGCTGACCTGTGCCGGGCTTCTAGGCTGTCTCTCTGCCCTGTGCCGGGCTTCTAGGCTGCCTCTCTGCTGACTCTCCCTTCACTAATGGCTTCTTCTGTGTATTGATGTATTTACTTTCTTGTGGTGCTGGGGATGGAACACGGCCTTGTGCCTACTAAGCACGTACTCTACCACTAAGCTACATCCTCAGTTCGGTAGCTGCTCATTTTAAGGAATCCAAACATTTATGTGATAGAACTGAAAGTCCCTGAAGCCCACCCCGAGAAGCAAGCTCCTGAAAGCGTTTGGCGTCTCCTCTCTTGGGACCTGCCCCGTGCCGGGTCCCAGCACAGCTGCTCTTTGGCATCCTGGCTTTCTGCACGTGGGGGCCACAGAGCAACCTCCCTCCTCAGTCAGCTGTGGGCCAGAACCCTTTTGGGCTATAGTACTTCATAGGGGTCTGGATTTTTGCTTCTGAAAAGTGCGCATGGCCATAGTTCTTGGGGTAGCATTCAGGATCATTCCAAATCCCCCGGTGCCCACCACGGGAGCCCTAGAGTTTCTGTTTCAGGAGCGTCTTGGGCATACGCTGTCCTGCGCTCACGCGGGCGGCTAAGAGTCACGTAGTTCCTTGCCTTCCTTCTTTGGAGGCGCGCGAGGGTTGGGATTAGGTGTGTTTAAGCCGCGCTCGGTGTCCATGTCTGGCCTCGCTGCTGCTGTCTGAGGGCTCAGTCCTCCACAGCAGAGGCCTGGGCCGCAGACTGGGGCCGGGCAGCTCATCCCTGCCCCAGCACTGACCCCTCTCGTTCCCTTGCAGGAGTCCTTTTCTGAGCACTTGGGGTTCACCGGCGGCATCGTCCAGGGGTGAGAAGCTTCCCGGCTGCAGGGGTGGGCAGGTGTCCACACGGAGGTGTTCACTCTTGTGTACCTGTGTCTTTATTGCTGTTGTTACATTTGTCTGATTTCTAAGGCAGTACATTTAGAAAATGTAGAGGAACCCAAAGAAAAGGGTAGAAATTTTGTACACTCTGAGCAGTGGCCACCGTGCGCCCTAGCGGCAGGAGTCCTCAGGCTGACGGGCTTCCAGGCTCCGCTGCTGCCGCCAGCTCTGGGACCCTGGACGGCTTTCTCACAGTCTGACCTGAATGCCGTCGCTAGTGCAGAAGCCTTCTCCCTCCCATGGGGATGTGTGTCCTGCAGCATCCTTTGTAACGTGCAGGCCACTGCCTCAGCCCCTGTCGTTGGGTGTGGGCGCGTCTCAGGAGTTTCACCACTGCGCAGAGCCTTCCTGCAGACATCTTCAGAGTTAACCACTCTGAGGACCCTGGGGCACTAAACCACTCCCCGGAGCACTTGGAGAAAGGGCAGTGAAGCCCCCACATGTGCTGGATCATGCTGTCCCTGCCCCCAGCCTAGCATCCATCTGTAACCAGAGGCTGCCGGCTGGAGGGAGGGAGAGAAGCCTCAGTGGCCCCCGTCCCGGGTCAGTGCAGGCCTCCAGTGTCTGCCTTTGCTCCCGAGGCTACTAGAACTAAAGGCGGCCGGGGCTTCCTGGGAGCGGCTCTGGCTCCTGCCTGCTGCGCCTGCGTGATTATGGACCGCATCTCCTCATTCTCACAGGCAGCCTGGTTACAGGATAAGGGCGTGGTCACTTGTGATGTGCCCTTGACCAAGTTTATTTTAGTCGGGTTGAAATGGCTTTGCTCAAACGCTGGGTGGGGGTCTTCTTGGGAAGCCACTTCTGTCGATGCCCTTGAGTCTGACAACCAGTTTAGGGACAGACACGCACCTGCTCCTTTACATACCCCAAGGTGGCATTGACCTTCCCTCCCGCCCACCACTCCCTAGACTGGACCTGTACCGAGCCTCGGGGAAGTTTGAACTTCTCGATAGAATTCTTCCCAAACTCCGCGCAACCAACCACAAAGTGCTGCTGTTCTGCCAGATGACCTCCCTCATGACCATCATGGAAGATTACTTTGCGTATCGTGGCTTTAAATACCTCAGACTGGATGGTGAGTGGGAGTGAGACCGTGAAGGGGCTTTGTTGTCACTCGCAGCGCGGACTCCAGGTCTGCTGAGAGAGTGTGTCTAGTAGCATGCTGAGCACCACGGGCTCTCAGAACTGGAGGCAAGCCGGACCTGGTGGCACACGCCTGTAATCCTAGTACTTAGGAGGCTGAGACAGGAGGATCACAGGTTCGAGGACAGCCTCAGCAAGTAGTGAGACTCTCATCAACCTAGCGAGACCCTGTTTCCAAATAAGAAATAAAATAGGATTGGTGGTGTAGCTCGGAGGTAGAATGCCTCTGGGTTCAATCCCCACCAAAAAAAAGAACTGGGAGGCAGGGTCACAGGTTGGGTCTTCTGAGTGCTGGTGGCCTTTCCACTGCAGCACTGAGTCAGCAAGGAAGCCCCCCCTCTAAAGTAGCAAGCACTGATAAGATTCACGTAACTGAGGCGGGCGTGGTGGCACACAGGTGTAAGTACACACAGTACTTGGGAGGCTGAGACAGGAGGATCGCAGGTTCGTGGACAGCCTCAGCTACTTAGTGAGGCCCTCTAACAACTTAGACCATTTCTCTCTCTCTTTTTTTTTTTAGTACTGGGAATTGAACCCAGGGGCATTCTGCCTCCAAGCTACATCCCTAGCCCTATTTTTTATTCTTCATTTTGAAACGGGGTCTCACTAAGTTGCGGAGGGCCTCGCTAAGTAGCTGAAGGTGGCTTCGAACCTGCAACCCTCCTGTCTCAGCCTCCCAAGTACTGGAATGACAAGTGTGCGCCACCACACCGGCTAGACCCTGTTTCAAAATAAAGAATAAAAATTGGGCTGGGGGTGTAGCTCAGAGTTAGAATGTCCCTGGGTTCAATTCCCCAGTACCGCAAAAATAAAAGAAGAATAAAAGATTCACATAACCGAAACTTCAGGGTTGGCTTGCTTCAGGCACAGCTGGATCTAAGTGCACACATCGTGTTGGGGGCCTTTTCTCTAACTTGTGGCTCCCTTTCCTCCATCTGGGCTTCACCTGCAGGTGCCCTTCCCAGGCTTCCCCCACCTGCTCAGTGTCCCCAGAAGAGGCAGCCAGCTCTCCCCATAGAGGTCCCGGCTGGCTCTCATTTATCTACTTGGAGCCACGTGCCTGTCTCTGGACTGTTCATAGCAACCCCGTGGCTGCAACTCCCTCCTGCACACATCACTGTGTATGGCTGTTTTGTTTTGTTTGTGGTACTGGGGATTAACCCAGGAGCATTCTACCTCTTGAGCTATCCTCCCACCCTTTTTTGTTGTTGTTGTTTTAAAATAGGGTCTCGCGAGGTTGCTGAGAGTCTCACTAAGTTGCTGAGACTGTCCTCACCTGCGATCTTGCTGTCTCAGCCTCCCAAGTACTGGGATTACAGGCGTGCACCACCATGCCGGGCACCTTGTATGTGTGATGCCTATAAGCCACATAGGCCGGCAGTCCTGACTGGCCCCGCCCTCTGTCAGCCCAGGGGGCTGCACGGCCGTACTGCAGACATGGGCTGGAGACCTCGGGCCAACAAGACTCCACAGCTTTTTCTTCTCCTTGCACGACTTCTCATAGCCTTTACTCAGGTTCTGTGCAGGGCGTGTCTCTGGGTAGCACACCCCAAACCTCTGCGCACACACGCCCTGGACCTTTTTTTTTTTTTTTGCGGTACTGGGGATTGAACCCAGGGGCGTTCTACTTCCACGCTACGCCCCCGGCCCTATTTTTTATCCTTTAATTTGAAACCGGGTCTCACGAAGTTGTGGAGGGCCTCACTAATTAACTGAGGCTGGCCGCGAACCCGGATCCTCCAGTCTCAGCCTCCCAAAGTACTGGGATTACAAGCGTGCGCCACCACACCCAGCTAGGCCCTGGACCTTTTTCACGGAGTGTTCTGTAGACATGTGGCTTTGCAGACCACAAATGTGTGCTTGCTGGGCTGATTCCGCCTCTGGACCCAGAACCTGAGTGCTGGTGCCCGTCCTGCAGAGTAGATGCGTGGGGACGGGGACTTCTGCCCGCTTGGCTGCACGTGTGTCTGCTGCACCTAACACGGTCCTGGCCACGGAGGCAGAAACTCTATTGCAAAAGTAGAGGAAGGCTGGGAGCTCACGCATGCCTTGAGGCTGAAGCTCCTGTTGGGGGATGACAAGTGGGAGGGTCCCAGCTGGCGTCTGGGTGTTCGTGCAGCCCATGGCCTCATCCCCTTCTCTGAGCTAGGTGACTGGAGGTGCATGTGGAGCCCAAGGGAGGGCATTGGGTGATGGATGCCTGGGCCGCCGGCTCCACACTGCACCTTGTGGTGTGCGTGATAGTGGCAGGAAGAGTGTCATTTTCACTCTTGCCTCAAAACGGTTCCTCAGCTTGTCCAGGGCAGTATTGGTCAGAGCTGGTAGCAGCCCAAGGAGCTGAGACCTCCCGTTGACACATTGACACATACTTGCCAGCAAGGAAGCCAGGCGTGGTGGCACACGCCTGTAATCCCAGTACTTGGGAGGCTGAGACAGGAGGATCACAGGTTCACGGCCAGCCTCTGCAACTCAGTGAGGCCCTCCGCAACTTAGCGAGACCCTGTTTCCAAATAAAAAATAAAATAGGGCAGGAGGAAGCCGGGCGTGATGGTGCACGCTTGTAATCCCAGTACTTGGGAGGCTGAGACCGGAGGATCCGGGTTCGCGGCCAGCCTCACCTGCTTAGCAAGGCCCTCCACAACTTAGTGAGACCCTGTTTCAAACTAAAGAATAATAAAGAGCTGGGCGTGGTGGCGCACGCTTGTAATCCCAGTACTTGGGAGGCAGAGACTGGAGGATCCGGGTTCGCGGCCAGCCTCAGCTACTTAGTGAGACCCGGTTTCAAAAAATAAAGGATAAAAAATAGGGCCGGGGGCATAGCTCGGAGGTAAAACGCCCCTGGGTTCAACCCCCGGTACCGCAAAAAAAAAAAAGAATAAAAAATAGGGCTGGGGGTGTAGCTCAGAGGTAGAACGCCCCTGGGTTCAATCCCCAGTACGGCAAAAAAAAAAAAAAAATTGCCAGCAAGGATGTCTGTCCCAGACTGTTACACTTTTATCCCTGGGAACTCCTGCTGGCCCCTCTGCTTGAGTGAGGGGTGCCCGTGCTGCCCAAGGAGAAGAATCCCCTGTGAACCTCCCATGAGCTTTCCTACAGGGGGTTCTGTCCACGAGCCGGTGAGACCATGGCACATGCGGCCCCTCTGGCTAGTGGCTCATTCCCACAGCCGCAGTCCGCCGTGCTGAGCCCCTTGTGCGTCTTTAGGGAGCGGTGTTGGCAGCTTTAGTTGCTGGGCCTCTTGCCACCCACAGAGCAGAGTGGCAGACGGGGGTGTCAGGAACTTGTAGCGCCAGCTCCAGCCAGGGCAGCCCTGTGCCCCTGCCCCACCGCCACACACATAGTTCTCCACTGGCCCTTGTCCCATGGCAGAGACACAGCTGGCCTGTGGGTACCAGTGAGGCCCATTTTTATCTCCGGGGAGGGGACAGGGGCCTTCAGTAGTGTCATGCTACACATCTGAGTCACTGACTAATTGCAGCTCACGCTCACATAAAGAGAGCACAGCTGCAGCTCTTATGGCCCCTGGGGGGCTGGCTCCTGCTCTCCCCACCCCTAGATCACCCCACTGACCCCTGCTCCCTTGTCCCGCCAGGAACCACAAAAGCAGAGGACCGGGGCATGCTGCTGAAAACCTTCAACGAGCCCGGCTCCGAGTACTTCATCTTCCTGCTCAGCACCCGCGCTGGGGGGCTGGGGCTGAACCTCCAGTCGGCCGACACTGTGATCATTTTTGACAGCGACTGGAACCCCCACCAGGTAAAAGCACTGGTTCCTCTGGCGTGGGAGGCGCGCGAGGGGCACTCTGAGAAGCCGCGCCAGGTCGCTGGCCCGTCTAGGTGTCCACCGGCCTCCTTGGCACTCTTTCGGCCCCCGGAGCTGCACCTACCCCAAACCAGGTCGCCAGGGAGCTGAACGGAAAGGATTGATCCTCCTGTTCGCCAAAGTAGGAACAGCCTTGCCCTCCCTCCGATCAGGAAAGCAGTATGTCCCGTTTTTATATTTTTTGTAATTCCTGGAATTACATAACTGAGAAGAGAGTGGAAGATACGCATCTGCGGGCAGAGGTCACCTGCAGGGCTGTCTAAGCCCACACACAGTCGCCCTGTGCAAAGCAGAATTTGGGGTGACCCTGTGCCCTGTTACATCTTCTTGCTATTTACCCACGTGCCCCAGGTGGGCCTCCATGCCATAGATGCCAGGACATGCCGTTTGATAGGAGTAGCGGGGTTAAAATGAGTAAAACAAGCCGGGCGTGGTGGCGCACACTTGTAATCCCAGTACTTGGGAGGCTGAGATCAGAGGATCCGGGTTCGCGGCCAGCCTCAGCTACTTAGTGAGGCCCTCCACAACTTAGACCCTGTTTTAAAATAAAGAATAAAAAAATAGGGCTGGGGGTGGAGCTCGGAGGTGGAATGCCCCCGTATAGCAAAAAGAAAATGAGTAAGCCGCTTCTGTGTTTTATTCTAAGAGCAATAGGCTCCTGCTCTTTTTCAGTGCCAGTGCCAGTGGTAGCGTCCTCTTTCCCCTCCTGCCAGTCCTGTTCCGCCAGCACCTGGCTTGGGCACACGCAGACATATCAGTTGAACGTTGCAGCACGTTTGAGCATGGGCCTCTTCCATTTAGCAGTCAGCGTCAGTCACCTCTCCTCCAGACGACACCTCACAGCTGCTGGGGTCCTAGCATGTGGCGGCCCCAAGATGTCCTTACTGCAGCCCAGCTGGCAGGCGTCTAGCTTTGCTGTTTTCCAGCATGACCTCTCACCCCTCAGCCGGCAGCCCCACGTGATCAGCGTGTAAATCGTGGCCCTTCTGCTGGGCGAGGCCCTGCCTCGGGTCAGTTTCCCTGTAGCCCAGAGCTTGATGACTGGCCAGTTTCCTGAGAAGTCGTTGGAGTGCGCCATGCGGCAAGCCGAGGCCACTGCAGGCCATGCCCCAGTGCCAGCTTTGCAAGGAAGGGTGCAGATGGCGGGTCACCCGCTCGGGGTCCGCATCTCAAGTTGAGCTTGGTGCACCGCCAGCCCAGGCAGCGGCACCCAGCGAAGGGCTTTCAGGGAGCCTTCTTGTGTTGCCCTAGGAGGCAGAGGAAAGAGACTTGCAGCTGGATATGACTTTGTCGGGAGCTGCCTATCCCAGCCCCTGGGCCACGCTCCTGACTTCCATTCCTTCATTTAATCTGCACACTGTGCCACAAGTAGGGCCACACGGCAGCATACTGAGTTCTGAGTGGGGTCAGAGAGGTTAGGTGCAGGCCTGGGTTGCACAGTGTGGAAGCACATAGGCCCAAAGCCAAACCAGACGTCACCACGTTGTGCCCAGCATTAGCCCGACCTGTGTGAGGTGTCCTTAGTCAACTGTTATGCGGCCTTGTGAGTACCTTCACGTCTGTGACAGGCCTGCCTGCTGCGACATGATCCCTGAGGAATTGCTCTGAAACGGTCCTTTCTTCCTGCGTATCTGTCAGGTCCCAGTAAGATAGTCATTTCTGGGCTCGTCACCTAGGCCCCCACGAACAAGCGACACAGGCCAGGTCTGCTCCCGAGTCCTGGCCTGCAGCTGCTGGCAGCGATAGGTAGACGCGCCAGGCCCAGCCTCTGCGCCCTCCTGGAGCACCCAGGTGCTAGCGTGGAACTGACCGTGGCCTCTCCCCAGGACCTGCAAGCGCAGGACCGCGCCCACCGCATCGGGCAGCAGAACGAGGTGCGTGTGCTCCGCCTCTGCACCGTCAACAGCGTGGAGGAGAAGATCCTGGCCGCCGCCAAGTACAAGCTCAATGTCGACCAGAAGGTGATCCAGGCGGGCATGTTCGACCAGAAGTCGTCCAGCCACGAGCGGCGCGCGTTCCTGCAGGCCATCCTGGAGCACGAGGAGCAGGACGAGGTGAGTGCCGCGCCGACCCCCACCCCCAGTGTGAGTGGTGGACGCATGAGCAGCTTTCATTTTTGGTTTTGTACCTTTTTTTGCACTCTTTTTTTTTTTTTTTGCATCCCTTTGGAGTAAAGGGAGTGTGGGCTGAGCGGAAAGAGGATGAGTACTTGCTTTCCCTTTGAAGTGATTTTTTTTTTCTAAACTGCTGGTGACAGACGCCGGATTGACAGCCCTGGAGTCTGAAGTCCTCTATTTATCCACAGAGCAGACACTGCAGCACGGGCAGCGGCAGTGCCAGCTTCGCCCACACTGCCCCTCCGCCAGCGGGCGTCAACCCCGACTTGGAGGAGCCACCTTTAAAGGTGAGAGGGGTAGTTCAGTCTCTGCGCCCATCCAGTCCTCGGCTTCTCAGCTGGGACTGCCAGCAAGGGCCCTGACCCCACCAAGCGTGCGTGTGTGTGTGCGTGTGTGTGCCTCTAGCTGCCGTGTGGGTCCCCATCCACCGCAGCAGGACTGGGACCGCCAGCTCATTTCCCACGGACCGCCGCCGCTCGCCTCCGAGCCAGGCCACCGCCCAGCCCAGCCCCCCCACAGTCGCACTAAAGGCTCTCGATCTTATAGGAAGAAGACGAGGTGCCTGACGATGAGACGGTCAACCAGATGATTGCCCGGCACGAAGAGGAGTTCGACCTGTTCATGGTAAGGCGGCCGCTCTGTCCACGCAGCTGTAGCGTGCTCTGCGGGGCTTCTGTGCCCACCCTGCCAATACACCAAACCACACAGACGCCTCCCTGCACCGGGCACAGTGCTGAGCGCCTGTAACGCCAGGGGCTCAGGGGGCTGAGGCAGGAGGACTGCAAGTTCAAGGCCTACCTCAAGAACTTAGCAAGACCCTGCCTCAAAATAAAAGAAGCCAGGCTTGGTGGCGCACACCTGTAATCCCAGTTCTTGGGAGGCTGAGACAGGAGGACCGCAGGTCCAGGGACAGCCTCGGCAATGTAACAAGGCTTCCAACAATCTAGCGAGACTCTGTTTGCAAACAAAAAAATAAAAAGGACTGGGGTGGAGCTCGGAGGTAGAACGCCCCTGGGCTCAATCCCCAGTACCACAAAAAAATAACGCAAGGCACAGTGGCGCAGCCTGTAATCCCAGAACTTGGGAGGCCGAGACAAAAGATTGCAGATTCCAGGCCAGTCTCAGCAATTTGGCAATACTTGTTTCAAAATTAAAATTGTAGCCGTGTGTGGTGGTGCACGCCTGTAATTCCAGTCCTTGGGAGACTGACACAGGAGGATTGCAGGTTCGTGGCCAGCCTCAGCGACTTAGCGAGACTCCACCTCAAAATAAAATGGCTGGAGGTTAGGCCGGGCGTGGTGGCGCGCCTGTCATCCCAGTACTTGGGAGGCTGAGACCCGAGGATCACAGGTGTGCTGCCAGCGTCAGCTACTCAGTGAGGCCTCCACAACTTAGACCCTGTTTCAAAATAAGGAATAAAAAACAGGGCTGGGGGTGTAGCTTGGAGGTAGAATGCCCCTGGGTTCAATCCCCAGTACCGCAAAAAATAAAATGGCTGGAGGTACAGCTCAGAAGTAGAATGCTCCTGGGGTTAAACCCTAGTACCACTCACACACAGAAAAAGGAAAATTAAAAAATAAAATCAGCCAGGCATGGTGGGGCACTCTTGTAATCCCAGTACTTGGGAGGCTGAGACCCGAGGATCCGGGTTTGCGGCCAGCCTCCGCTACTTAGGGAGGATCCGGGTTTGTGGCCAGCTTCAGCTACTTAGTGAGGCCCTCTGGAACTTAGTGAGACCCTGTTTCAAAATAAAGAACAAAATAGGGCTGAGGTGTAGCTTGGAGATAGAATGTCCCTGGGTTCAATCCCCAGTACCACAAAAATTAAATAAAATCAGGTTAGGGAAGCACAGGCTGTGGTAGTGCGTGCCTGTAATCCCAGTATTTGAGAGGCTGGGATAGGATTAGCAGTTTCAAGGACAGCCACAGCAAGTTGTGAGACTCTCATCAACCTACAAGACCCTGATTCAAAAAAAAGACCAGCTGGGTGTGGTGGCACATGCTTGTAATCCCAGTACTTTGGGAGGCGGAGACTGGAGGATCCGGGTTCGCGGCCAGCCTCAGTGCGCGCGCGCGCTCGCTCGCGCTCTCTCTCTCTCTCTCTCTCCCTCCCTCCCTCCCTCCCTCCCTCCCTAGTGAGGCCCTCCGCAACTTCGTGAGACCCGGTTTCAAAATAAAGTATAAAAAAATAGGGCCGGGGTGTAGCGTGGAGGTAGAATGCTCCTGGGTTCAATCCCCGGTACC
>PVJS01007682.1:0-25273 GCA_004027185.1 Glis glis | reverse complement strand
CCCCTGGGTTCAATCCCCAGTACCACACACACACAAAAAAAGATCAGGTTAGTGTAGCTCAGAGGTAGAACACCCCTGGGTTCAATCCCCAGTACCGCAAAAAATGAATAAAAAATCAGGTTTGAGAGGCACTGAGTGCGGTAGTACATGCCTGTAATCCATGTACTTGAGAGGCTGGGATAAGAGGATTGCAGGTTCGAGGACAGCCACAGCAAGTAGTGAGACTCACCAACCTAGCAAGACCCTGTTTCAAAATAGAGAAAGACCAGCTTGGTGTAGCTCAAAGGTAGATCCCCCCTGGGTTCAATCCCCAGTATTACACACACTCTCAGTGAAAATGGTGGCTTTGCCAGCAGCTAGTGGCATTGGGCAGCTCTCGGTGTGGCTGCTCCTGTCTCCAGGTGACCCGTTATTCATCCTTGGTCTCCTGAGCGTGGCATTGCGACAGCAGGGCACACCCCATCCCGATTCTGTATGTGCCCCTCAGACCCGCCCCTCCTGCTGTGTTCATCCAGGACTCTGCTCCCTTTCAGAGGGAGTTGGCTCTGTCCAGTGCTACAGGACTGCAGGGTCTCTGTGGCAGAGCCCTTTTCTGGTTTGTTCCGCCCACCATAGCGGAGCCCTTGCCTGGGTCTGTCAGAGCAGCCAGGTCAGACCCTGCAGCCTGACATTGGTGTGTAACTCCCGTGCCAGCCTTGGCCCCCGTGGGTACAGCGAGGGCCCTCTTGAACCTCTGTTGTCCCTTATTCGAGCACGAGCCTCGCCTGCTGACACCTCCCTTCTCCCCCCACTCACACACACAGCGCATGGACCTGGACCGCCGGCGCGAGGAGGCCCGCAACCCCAAGCGTAAGCCGCGCCTGATGGAGGAGGACGAGCTCCCGTCCTGGATCATCAAGGACGATGCCGAGGTGGAGCGGCTGACCTGCGAGGAGGAGGAGGAGAAGATGTTCGGCCGCGGCTCCCGCCACCGCAAGGAGGTGGACTACAGCGACTCCCTGACAGAGAAGCAGTGGCTCAAGGTACATGCTGGAGAGGGCCGCGCGCCCTCCACTGGCCCGGCCGGGGAGCAGGGCGCAGCCTCCGTCCAGCCGAGGGGCCTTTCAGCATCCCTGACATTGTCCGCGGCCACGTGGCCTCTGGCCTGGGTTAGGATGCTTAGTTGCTCCTGGCGCCACCATTGACACAGGGAGTAACCCATGCTGTCCCCAGCAGCTCTGAGCAGGAGGGTTGACCTCCTCATGAGGTCAGACAGCATGCTGCTGCTTAGCCGGCGCGGTGGCCATGCTCGAAATCCCAGTTCTTGGGAAGCTGAGACAGGAGGATTGCAGGTTCGCAGTCAGCCTCAGCAATTTAGTAAGGCTCTCAGCAACTTAGCGAAACCCTGTTTTCAAATAAAAAATGAAATAGGTCTGGGGCCTTAGCCTGGAGGTAGAAGGCCCCTGGGTTCCATCCCCAGTACCTTCCCCCCGCCCCCCAAAAAAAACAAAGTATGCTGCTGCTAAGCCAGGTGCAGTAACACACGCCTGTAATCCCAGTACTTGGGAGGCTGGGACAGAAGGATCGCAGTTTGGAGACCAGACTCAGCTACTTAGCAAGACCCTGTTTGAAAGCAAAAACTAAAATAGTGCTGGGGGTGTAGCTTGGAGGTAGAATGACCCTGGGTTCAATCTCCGGCACCCCAAAAAAAAGAAAGCCAGCTGCTGACACGGTGTGCCCATTTGAGTACCTGTTCACCAGGGAGAGCAGGGTGATGAGGTATCAGCAAGCTGAGGCCTCGCTTCAGCAGACGCCACCCATCTGTGCAGCAGCAGTGGAGTCAGAGCCAAGGGGTGGCCGTGGGCTCCTGAAGTGGCCTCCCCTAGCCTGGGGCCACGGTGCTGGGTGACTGGCATCAAGGTCAGCACTGGCATTCCAGTGACAAATCAGGCCCCTCAGACAGTTGTGGTGTCATACGCTGGTAATCCCGTACTTGGGAGGCTAGACAGGAGGCTCGCAGATGTGAGGCCAGCCCCAACAGCTTAGTGAGGCTTTCGGCAACTGAGTAAGACCCTGTTTCAAAATAAAAAATAAAACAGGTCTGGGGGGACCTGCAGGTAGAAGGCCCTTGGGTTCAACCCCCAGTACCACCCCAAAAAAAGAAAACCAACTTAGGCCCGTCCCACCTGGGGGCTCTGACTGTAGAGGTGCTCACTAAGAATCCAGCCTGTGGGAGCCATGTTTAAAAGTGGCCTGAAGGGCTTCCAAGAAGGCAAGCGGCACCTTGTGGCTGAGGCTCTGCTGAGCTGAGCGCCACACCCAGGAGCCAGCAGGAGACCCTGCGGTGTGGCTGGACAGGCCGTGCGGCAAGGCCACCGGCTCCTGGGGCGGCTGCGTCAGTGTTTGGGGGTTTTAAGTTTAAAATTAGTCATCTGCTGATGGCGCCTGCACGTTGTGTAAAGAAGTGATTGACGTACCATGTAACTCATCCTCTCGTGGGTCCAGTTCCCTGGTTAAGAGTGTCTAGCCAGCACTTGGAACCGCCACCACAGGGGGCAGCAAAATGCTTTCTTTTGTGCGTGTGTGGTGCTGGGGATTGAGCCCAGGGGCGTTCTACCTCCAAGCTACACCCCCAGCCCTATTTCTTTATTTGGAAATAGGTCCTCACTAAATTGCTGATAGCCTGAGTTGCTGAGGCTGTCCTCAAACCTGCGATCCTCCTGTCTTAACCTCCCAAGTACGGGGATTGCAGGCGTGTGCCACCACGCCCGGCAGGAGAATGTTTTCATCACTCCGCAAAGCAGGGGCTGCTCTTTCCCTCCACTCCCGGCAGCCGCAAGCCTGCTTTCTGTATCTCCAAATTTGTCTCTCCTGGACGTCTCAGCAGTGAAATCATAGTGTGTGGTCCTTTGCTCTGGGGCTTCTTCCATCTGGCATAATATTTTTTTGTTTTGTCTGCAGTATCAGAGATTGAACCCAGGGGCATTCTCTCTCTCAGCTGCACCCCAGCTCTTATTTTTAACTTTGAAACAGGACCTCACTAAGTAGCTGAGGCTGGCCGCGAACCTGCAGTCCTCCTGTCTCAGCCTTCCAGTACTGGGACTACAGGCGTGTGTCATCACGCCCACCTTGGCGTGATATATTTGAGAATCCCTCGTGTCGGAGTGCATATCGGTGCTTCATTCTCACGGCCGGGTCATGTTCCACTGTGTGAATGGGCCATGTTTTGATTTCTGTCCATTAGTTGGTGGACATATGCGAGCTGCTGTGACTAGCGCTCCTGTGAACGTGCGCGCAGGCTTTTGCGAGAGAGGAGCATTGCCGAGCAAGCCACCGCCGCGGCACCGCTGTCCCTTCCCGCCAGCAGCATGTCAGCCTTCTGCTTCGTCATGTCCTCAGCAGCACTTGGGTTTTTTGTTTGTTTGTTTGTTTGTTTATGGTACTGGGGATTGAACCCAAGGGCATTCTATCTCCAAACTACACCTCCAGCCCTACTTTTTAAAGTTTTTTATTTAGAAATAGGGTCTCGCTAAGTTGCCAACAGCCTCACTAAGTTCCTGAGGCTGGTTTCGAATCTGTGATCTTCCTGTCTCAGCCTCCCAAGTCCTGGGATTACAGGCATGCACCATCACCCCTGGCTGTTAGCTCACTTTTTAAAATTTGTTGGTTTATTTTGCAATACTGAGGATTGAATCCAGAGGCGCTTTACCCCTGAGCTCCTCCCCAGCCCTTTTCATCTTGAGACAGGGTCTTAGTGCGTCGCTGAGGCTGGCCTCAGTTTGTGTTCCTCCTGCCTCAGCTTCTCGAATCCCAGGGTTCCGGGCTCCCACACGGGCCGGCGTACCTCACCCGTGGCTCTGCCTGTCCTGTGAAGCAGCACCTTACTGTGGTTTTGGGTTACATTTCCCGGACGGCCAGTGTGCTTATTCGTCATTCTTACCTCTTCTGTACAAAAATGTCCACTTATGTCCTTTGATCTT
The DNA here is from genome assembly GCA_004027185.1 of Glis glis. Taxonomy (NCBI): domain Eukaryota; kingdom Metazoa; phylum Chordata; class Mammalia; order Rodentia; family Gliridae; genus Glis; species Glis glis. The sequence continues at coordinate 21,314 of PVJS01007682.1, read as the reverse complement.
TTGTTTTGATACGCTGCCACCATACCCTTTGCTATTTTTTGTTTGGTATTAGGGGATTGAACCCAGTGGCGTTCTACTTCTAAACTACACCCCCAGCCCTTTTTATTTTTTATTTTGAAACAGGGTGTTTCTTAGTTGCTGAGGGTCTTGCTATATTGCCCAGGCTGGCCTTGAACCTGCAGTCTTCCTATGTCAGCTTCCCAAATGCTGGGATTACAGGCATGCACCACCATGCCTGGCTCCTTTGTCCACTTTTAAAATGTGTTGTCTTTATTAAATTATAAGAGTTATTAGTCTTTTTTTTTTTGTGGTACTGGGGATTTGAACTCAAGGGCATTCTACCTCCGAGCTATACCCCCAGCCCGATTTATTTATTTATTCATTCATTCATTCATTCATTCATTTAGTGTGCTGGGGATTGAGCCTAGAGGCATTATACCTCCAAGTTACACCCCCTATTTCTTATTTGGAAACTTGGAAACAGGATCTCACTAGTTTGCTGAGAGCCTCGCTAAGTTGCCAAGGCTGGCTTCGAACCTGTGATCCTCCTGTCACAGCTTTCCAAGTACTGGGATTACAAGCATGCATCCCCATGCCCAGCTTGAATTACGTTTTATATATGGTGTGAGGTAGGGTTCCAACTTCATTCTTTTGTATATGACTGTCCAGTAGTCTATCCACCATTTGTTGAAGAGACTATTTTTTCTCATTGCTGTGTTATATTCAGATTTACAGTTAGGAAAAATGCAAAGCCAGTCCCGCCAGTGGGCACGTGATTGGTGCTGCCTTCCTGGCAGATGCTCTGCTGTGGTCCTGCTGGGCTGTCCCCTTCACCTCTCGCTCCCCATGACTGCCTTATTACAGTACCACAACTGGCAGCTGAATACAACAGAAATGCGTGTTCTCCTGGGTCTGGAATCAGAAGCGTGCAGCCAGTGTGTTGGCAGTCGCACTCCCTCGGGCCCGAGGCGAGGCCTTTCCTTGGCACTCCAGCCTCTGCCTCCGCTTCTGCACACAGCCTTCTCCTCCGTGTCTCCCTGTTTGCCACTTTCTGTCATTAATCAGGATACATATGTTGGATTTAGCACCCCCTCCTGGACAGGATGATACTCATCTCACCCTAACGGATTACATGTGCAGGACCCCATTCCCAAACAAGGCCGCATTCTGAGGCTTCAGGGCTGTAAATCGCGAGGACAGTATTAAAGCCACTGCTTTTCCCTGGGTCCGCTGCAGGCCTAAGGCTCTCAGCCCTCCTGTCCCTTGGACCTGGGCGCCTTTCCCTCCCCTCACCCCTGCCCCGGCCGCCATTGCTCGCTAATTGGTGCCTCCTCCAGGAAGCCTTTCCCGGCCTCGCTCACAGCCCCACTCACTCTTTTTCCTGGCCTTCCTGTGCGTGTCCCATGTCTGTGGGATAGCACCGATTTCTGGCTCCTTCCATGTGGGCAAGGGCCCCACCTGGTTCTGCGAGTCCTCAGGACGAAACTCAGCGCCCAGGTCCCTGTCACACATTAAGTTTGAAACGGACCAGCCAGCCCCTTTTGGGTCAGGCCTCACACCCCATTTTTTTATTCCAAGATCCCCTGGAATCCGGGCTTCCAATCGCTTGAGTTCAGGAAAGAAAACACGAGTTCCGGTTTTTTGGGGGGGAGTACTGGGTATTGAACCCAGAGTCTCACGCATCCTAGGCAAGCATTCTATCACTGAGCTGTATCCCCAGCCCCATTTTATTTTTTTATTTTGAAACATGGTCTCACTAAGTTGCTGAGGGTCTTGCTAAGTTGCTGAGGCTGGCCTTGAACCTACAATCCTCTGGTCTCAGCCTACCAGTTGCTGGGATGAAAGGCATTAGCCACTGTACGTGGCTCGGATTCTTGCAAGTTACTGTTGTTCATGCTCATCCCTTGCTTCAGCAGTTTCAGCACAGGGAATCTGTGTTGGAGTCAGCTATCAATCGTGGCTTTACTTAGAATAGCCAGAACAAAAAAGCCACAGCTGGGCTGGGGTGCAGGTCAGCGGGGCGCTGGCTGGGCTGGGGTGCAGGTCAGCGGGGCGCTGGCTGGGCTGGGGTGCAGGTCGGCGGGGCGCTGGCTGGGCTGGGGTGCAGGTCGGTGGAGCATTGGTGGCCCGTACAAGGCCCTGGCTTCACCCCGAGCACTGAACAAAAGGAAAGGAACCAGCCCAATGCCCAGGAACCGGCGGGGTTGAACCAGGGCACAGACCACCGAAGGACTAAGCGGCGGAAAAAGCTACGCTGCAGAAAATGACGGGGGCGATCCCGTGTCGCACAGCGCCGTGGCCAGTGGGCTGCGCTCCTGCTGAGCACGTGTGTTCCAGGAGGGGGAAGGCTCTGGAGAGGACAGTGGCTATGGTTGCCCAACACTGGGTACACCTCATGCCACCGAACTCTAAACTTAAAATGGCTAAAGTGACCAATTTTATGTTCTGTGTAACTTATCAAATTTTTAAAAAATAGATGGAGATGGGCATGGTGGTACACACCTTAATCCCAGTACTTGGGAGGCTGAGACAGGAAGATGACAGGTTCAAGGTTAGCCTCACTAACTTAGCTAGACCGTTTCAAAATAAAAAATAAAAATAAAAAGATCTAGGCATGTAGCTTGGAGTAGAATGCCCCTGGGTTCAATCCCCAGCCATTAAAAAATAAATAAATACTAGGTGGTGAGAGCCCGAGCAGGATGGCTCAGGTGTCACCTCTTGGCAAGGGGTGTCAGGATCCCATTCTTCCTTGTCGCCGCACGGGAGAGCTGGGGCCTTTCCACTGGTGTAGACTCCTCAGGTTTTTCAGGACGGCCTCGGCTGGATGCCCACTGGAGCAGCGCTGGCCTTTCACCGCTGCCTGGAAACCAGTTGGGAGCCCCAGGGTGCCTTGCTCCCCAAGCCCGCCACACTGGAAGGACGACGGTGCCCCCCGCCCCCCAGCCGGGCCCCTGGTGCGCGTCACGGCCTCTGCTTGTCAACCTGGGTGCTGGCTGTCCTATTTTACTACTATTGACCCTGAAGGCCATCGAGGAGGGCACGCTGGAGGAGATCGAGGAGGAGGTCCGGCAGAAGAAATCGTCGCGGAAGCGCAAGCGGGACAGCGACGCCGGGTCCTCCACGCCGACCACCAGCACGCGCAGCCGCGACAAGGATGAGGAGAGCAAGAAGCAAAAGAAGCGGGGCCGGCCGCCCGCCGAGAAGCTGTCCCCAAACCCGCCCAACCTCACCAAGAAGATGAAGAAGATCGTGGACGCCGTGATCAAGTACAAGGACAGGTAAGCCGAGCAGGGGTGTGGGCGGGGCCTCCGCTGTGGCCCACGCGGAGTCACGGGCCAGCCGCTTGTCTGGCTCCTTGAACACTGAGTTTGTGTCTCAGCGCCCTGTCCCCACAGAATTGAGGTTCTAGAAGCGGGAAGCGCATCGCCCTCATCTGTGATGACAGGGAGGACACAGGCATGCAGGTTCCAGAGGGCACTGGAGTGTCCTGAGCACCTGCAGTTGTAACAGCAGGGCGCACGAACATGGCAGGAGAACAGCAGGGGGCGCTGTGACCCAGCCGCTGTGACCATGGCAGGGGCTGCTGTGAGCACTGAGCTGGTCACGGCCTGGTGGCTGGAGCTCTGTGAGAGGCTTCCTGCTCCAGACCCTTCCTCCTGGCCCGCCCAGTCTCCCGGGCCCTCGTGGGTCAGTGCTCCCGGCTCTGAGCCCCTGTCCTCACAGACACAGGCTCCATAGGAGGCAGCACTTGATTTCAACTGCAGTACAGTCCACAGTGGACCATCCACTGAACTACAATCCACTCGTGGGTTTTTGTTTAGTTTCTGTTTTTGTTTTTGTGGTACTGGGGATTGAACCAAAGGGCATCTTGCCTCTCAGCTACACCCCAGCCCTGTTTTTATTTTTATTTATGAACAGGGTCATCGCTAGGTTGATGAGAGTCTCACTACTCACTGAGGCTGTCCTCAAATCTGTGATCCTCCTGTCTCAGCCTCCCAAGTACTGGGATTATAGGCATGTGCCACCACACCCGTGTGTTGATATTTTGACAAAAGTAATGACTCTTAATTTGCGAACTTCACAACCTCTGAGGCAAGATCCACAAATAAAGTAAATGGAAGACTTACCTTTTTCTCTTTTTGGTACTGGGGCTTGAACCCAGGGGCATTCTACTTCAGAGCTACACCCAGCCCTATTTTATTTTATTTTATTTATTTATTTATTTATTTTTTGGTACCGGGGATTGAACGCAGGGGCGTTCTACCTCCATGCTACACCCCCGGCCATATTTTTATACTTTATTTTGAAACCGGGTCTCACGAAGTTGCGGAGGGCCTCACTAAGAGAGAGAGCGCGCGAGAGCGCTGAGGCTGGCCGCGAACCCGGATTCTCTGGTCTCCGCCTCCCAAAGTACTGGGATTACAAGCGTGTGCCACCACGCCCAGCTGTATTTTATTTTTAATTTTAAACAGGGCCTTGCTTTATCTTTTATTTTGAAACAGGACCTCACTAAGTTATGGAGGATGTTGCTAAGTAGCTGAGGCTGGCCACAGACCTTCTGTTCTCCTGTCTCAGACTCCCAAGTACTGGGATTACAGGCATGAGCCACCACACCTGGCAAGGTGTGTGTGTCTGGCACTGGGGATTGAACCCAGGGGTATTCTGCCTCTGACCTACAGTCTCAGCCCTATTTTTTTTAATGTGGTTCTATTGGTGCATTATAGTCTCACATCACATTGTATTTTTATTTTGAAACAAAGTCTCGCTAGGTTAATGAGAGTTTCACTATTTGGGAGGTTGTCCTCGAACCCAGGATCTTCCTTTCTCAGCCTCCCAAGTACTAGGATTATAAGCATGCTCTACTACACCCAGCTAAGACTTACTTTTTTAAAATACAGAATGTGAGCCAGGCCAGGCATGGTGGTGCACGCTTGTAATCCCAGTACTTGGAAGGCTGAGACCGGAGGATCCGGGTTTGTGGCCAGCCGCAGCTACTTAGTGAGACCCTGTTTCAAAAGAAAGAATAAAAAATAGGGCTGGGGGTGGAGCTCAGGGATAGAATGCCCCTGGGTTCAATCCCTAGTACCTCCAAAAGTAAGTATAACAATGTGAGCCAGGCATGGTGGCACACTCTTGTAAATCCCAGTACTTGGGAGGCTGAGGCAAGAGGATCACAGATTCAAGGACAGCCTCAGCAAGTAGTGAGACTCTCGTTAACCTAGGAAGACCCTATTTTAAAATAAAAATAAAGTCAGGCATGGTGGCGCATGCCTGTAATCCCAGTACTTGGGATGTTGAGACAGGAGGATTACAGGTTCAAGGATAGTCTCAGCAAGTAGTGAGACTCTCATCAACCTTGTGAGACCCTATTTCTAAATAAAAATAAAAATAGGGCTGGGATTGTAGCTCGGAGGTAGAAGGCCCCTGGGTGCCATTCTTGGTGCCACCAAAAAAAAAAAATAAAATAAATAAAAATAAAATAGGGCTGGGGGTGTAATTCAGAGGTAGAATGCCTCTGGGTTCAGTCCCCAGTACCACACACACATACACACAAAATACACAGAATGTCCCAGGCGTGGTGGCCTCACACCGTACACATATATCCCTTTGAAATAGACTGTGGGCATGAACTGTGAAAGGGGAAAATGGTGTCCTTTTTTTTGCGGTACTGGGGATTGAACCCAGGGGGGTTTTACCTCCGAGCTACACCCCCAGCCCTATTTTTATCCTTTATTTTGAAACCGGGTCTCACGAAGTTGCGGAGGGCCTCACTAAGTAGCTGAGGCTGGCCGCGAACCCAGATCCTCCGGTCTCAACCTCCCAAGTACTGAGATTACAAACGTGCGCCACCACGCCCGTCTCTTTTTTATTCTTTATTTTGAAACCGGGTCTCACTAAGTTGCAGAGGGCCTCACTAAGCAGCTGAAGCTGGCCGCGAACCCGGATCCTCCGGTCTCAGCCTCTCAAGTACTGGGATGACAAGCGTGCGCCACCACGCCCGGCGAAAGTGGTGTTCTTAAAGAGACAGTAGAAGAAAATCTTCACGCCCTTGGAGTAGGCGTCACTTCTTTACCAGGATGCCACAGCCGCTGATCATTCACAACTGAGAAGTTAGACTTCAGTAAGATCAGAAACGTGTTCATCAAAGGACACTCGCCACGACAGCGGGGGACAGACGAGAGGACAAGCCGATGTAGAGATGGACCCCTCCTGACAGGCTGTCTCGCCAACCCGCCAGCACAGGCCGAGGTGCTGGGGCACACCAAGCCAGAGCAGGGTCCCCCGCAGCGGTGGCCGCAGTGGCTGTCACCATCTCCCAAGGCAGGGGCCCACCCGCTGCCAGTCCACAGCAGGATGGATCAGGACCTGGCAGTCCTGAGGGGACCCAGCAGCTGTGTATACAGATGCATTCCTACTCTCGGGGGTATCTTGCTGTGTTGCCCAGGCTCAAGCAGTCCTCCTGCTCAGCCTCCCGAAGCCCTGCATGGAGAATCTTGTATCACTGAAAGAAGCCCGACTTGGGGGTACCCACTGTCTGCTCCCGGCTGCTGAAGCTGCCGTGCTCACCTCCAGATGGGGTTAGCAGGAGAGCAGCCCGCCGGCGCCTCTGCGGTGCTGGGAATCTTCTCCCTGTGGATCTGGGTGCAGGCATGCGACCATCAAGGCACCCTCGAGATGTGTGCGCTTCCCTGCACTTGGATGTGCCTCAGTTTCCACAGCAGCAGAAAGACATGGAAACACTTGTTGATATGCCATGGATATATTTCAGAGGAAAAAACCATATGAATTATCAGTCCATTTTCACAAGTCGTTCTGTGCCTTACCGAGCCTTACTCAACGAGCCTTGTTAGGCTGTCTCTTAGTTGTTTAGCATGAGAGAGAAAGCGGCTCCCCAGCTGCTGAACACGCTGCTGCAGCCTGGTGAGGTGTGATACAAGCAGCCTGGAGGAAGCGGAAGGCGTCGCGGGGTGGGCTGAGTGGCGCCTCGCCGGGGCGGGCCGCGCAGTGTGCTGGGACTCCACCGCCGGGGTGGCGCCGCACTCCTCACGCCTGTCTCACGGGGGGGGGGGGGGGGCAGGCTACCCTGGGGGCGGCCATGCTTGTCGTGCATCTTCCCGGAACTGGTGGCTCCACAGAACTGAGAGTTACCCACAGAGGGAGGGACCGTGGAGGAATGACAGGCGGCACAACACTGGCGTTGTCACCGGAATCCTTGGTGCAGACCGGGAGCAGCTCGGTCCGGGCACCGGGATATGGTTTGCTGACGAGGTCGCACGGCAAGGCCCGAGCCGGGCACAGCCGCTGAGGAGGGACCAGCTGCCCTGGATGCAAAGCTTCCTCATTCATTGGCAGAGCATTTCAAAAATGGTGTTTAGGTACAAAATTAGCTCATTTAATGACTGTCTCTGGCATTCTTAGCTGAGTTTGACACTTGAGGGGAAACAATAGGGTCCAGCCTATGGCGAGGTTGGGGAAAAGTCTGGAGCCTCCCACACTAAAGCTCAGAGATGCTCTAGAAGGACCCAGAACTCACTGGAAGCTGCTACACTCATGGTTTATCACAGCAGAAGGGTAAAGAGGGAAGTCAACCAAAGGAGAGGCACTGGGCAGTGTCAGGAGAGTGTGGCATGGCCACTCCACGTCCTCTTCCGTGGAGTCCCAGGGGGCGCGGCCTTTCCCGGCCACCAGAGACAGTACAGTACGGAACGTTGCCACTGGGAAGCCTCGGGGGCCGGGCCGTTCTCCGCGACCTGGTCACATAGACGGGGCTGACTGCCCACGTGGCTGACCCCGTGACCCGGAGCCACCACTCCAAATCACCCTTTGACTGTCTGGCCCAAAACCCCATGTGAACAAATCCACCCTGTGAGGCGAGACCTCACCAGGGTCAGGCAGAACCGTGCGGGGTCGCGGCAGAGGCCTCGCCTGGGCCAAGGGTGCTGCTTTTGTTGTTGCTGCTGCTGTTAGTATTTGTACGGGGATTGAGCTCGGGCGTTCTACCTCCAAGCTACATCCCCAGCCCTATTATATTTTTATTTTGAAACAGGGTCTCACTAAATTGCTGAGGCTGTCCACAAACCTGCGATCCTCCTGTCTCAGCCTCCTAAGTACTAGGGTTACAGGCTGCGCCACCTCACCCGGCCCTTAACAACATGCCTGTCAGCCACCTGGAAGGTTTTGAGCCGAGCCGCCAGCCCCCATGGCAAGGCCGTGCTCCTGAGTCCCAGCAGGTGCCCTTGTCACACAGCGTGAAGAGGTGGGGACGCCCTTCCCTTGCTCTGGAATCGCTCGTGTTGCGTTTGAAGCTTAGTTGGTGCCCCCTCCCCCGGCTGTATCTAAGCCTACAGGGTGGTGTGGGCGCTCGCCTTTTTTTTTTTTTTTTTTTTTTTTGTGGTACCGGGGATTGAACCCAGGGGCATTTTACCTCCAAGCTACACCCCCGGCCCTATTTTTTATACTTTATTTTGTAACCGGGTCTGACGAAGTTGCGGAGAGCCTCACTAAGTAGCTGAGGCTGGCCGCGAACCCGGATCCTCCGGTCTCAGTCTCCCAAATACTGGGATTACAAGGGTGTGCCACCACACCCGGCTTGGGCGCTCGCCTTTCTGTTACTCCCTTGGGTGTCACTGTTTTCGCCAGATCGAGTGCTCGGTGAGAAGACCTTCCCCCTGTGGGGCTGCAGGGGAGGGAGTGTGGGGAGCACTGCATGCTGTGCCCAGGCCCCAGGCCTGCCAGGGAAAGAGGGGAACGAACGTCCCGGGCAGGAGACTGGCGGGCACTGGCTTCCCGGGCCTGGGGAGGCCGAGCCCACACCGCAGAGTTCCCAGCGAGCCCAGGCCCCTCACCTGCCACAGCGCACTTCTCCTTGTCTGAAGTCTCAAAGCACACTGAAACCTGCCAGAAACCAGAATGGGGGTTGGTGTGCAACAGGCCCTGGCTCCATCCCAGAAACCAGAGCGACGAGATGTGGTATGTGGTCCGCAGTAGGTGCATCACCACGTCACAGCAAAGACACATGGGAGCTGGGCACAGGCTGGGGGCGGTTGGGCCCGTGGAGGGGTGCGTGCTGCAGGTGCTGCATTGTCCTGGTTCTTTGGGAAGCAGTTTGCAGCTGGTGGCTGAGGCAGCAAGGGTGTGTCCGGCGTCCCCTCCGTGCCTTTGGGAAGGTTTCAGAGCCGCCAGAGCAGCCCCCTCGGGCTCCCCACTGCTGTTCTGCCGGGCCTGGCCGGCTCCGAGCTCAGCCCAACTGCCATGGGCAGAAGCCTCGCACGATGCGGGCGACACATGACCCCCGCAGTGGGGTGGGGTCGCTGGAGCTCGGCTGTGCTGAGGTCATGTGGGAACATGCTTGTTCTTAGGAGATGCACCGCGGGCCCCACGGCAAGGGTCGCGACGTCTGCGGATGGCGCTCGGTTGGCTCGGGAAGATGGCCCCTTGTACCAGCTGCCAGGCTGAGCCCGGGCAGGCGCTTCAGGTACCACGGCCTCAGCAGGTCTCTGCCCTCCGCCGAGCCCGCACCTCCTCATTGAGAATCAGAAGTGGGCAGCTTGAGCTGGGCCTGGTGGCACATGCTTGTAATCCCAGTACTTGGGAGGCTGAGACCGGAGGATCTGGGTTCACGACCATCCTCAGCTACTTAGTGAGGCCCTGTTTCAGAATAAAGAAATAATAAAATAGGGCTGGGAGTATAGCTTAGAGGTAGAATGCCCCTGGGTTCAATCCCCAATACCCCTGGGTTCAATCCCCAGTACCACAAAAACAAAACAAAAAGTGGGCAGCTCTTCGGAGGAGAAAGGCTGCGCCTCGTGCAAGAAGCCAGCGCACGGGTGGCCAGGTGTGCTCAGCTAGAGGTCTCAAGGTTGAGGGCCGGCCACCAGGGAAGGCAGCAGAGCCAGGGTGGGCAGGGAGCCATGAGCAGGAAGAGGTGCAGCAGCGCTCTCCGGCCTCGGCCTTCGGAGGGCCATCTTGCTTTGTTGGAGCCCTAGGGGGAGCGGGGGGCTCGCTCCGGTTCCAGGTCTGTAGTCAGCACCGTCTGCTTGGCGGCTGGCCCAGCCTGCAGCTGCACAGACTCTGGTCAGCTGAGGACATTGGCCAAGGAGCCCAGCTCAGGTCCAGGGCACTGTGCCCAGACACTGAGGCAGAGGGCCCAGCGGGGACCAAAGCCAGGGACAGAGCAGCCCCAGGCAGCCCGCAGCTGAGTTCCTTGTCCAGCAGTGCTGGGGCTCTGGGCCTGCCTTGGAATTTGCTGGAAGAAGCTCCACTTACCTTGATCGTAAGGCCGTCTCCCTCCGGGCTTCGCGCCCTGCGCTGGAGACATTTACATGCCAAAAGAAACAAGGCCGCACGTGTTGAGCAGTTCTACAACTAGAGACATGTGTTACAGCCTGAGACAAGCTGGCCGCAGGTACAGGTGTCCGCAGTACGGAGCGGCAGAGCCGGGTTGGCACCTTGCTCTGGGTCTGGAGCATCCTGGTCCGTGGGGGCCTTTGTCTCAGCAGGAGGTCCCACACCCTGCCCCGTGTGTGCTGTGTGGGCTGCACCTCACTGCACACTCTCAATCCACCCACCCAGCGCCCCACTGCTGCCCTGCTAGAGCAGAGCGCCCCAACCCCGTCAGCACCCGGGCTGGATCCTGTGTCTCAGAAGGGGCTTTAGGTGCCCGCGACTCCCACTTGGGACATTCTCACTCATAGTAAAACGAGGACACAGATGCAACTGATTCATACAAGGACGTGTGCGTCTTGGCGCAGCTGTGAGCGCCCAGGGCTCCCTGTGCTCCGGCCGGCTCTGCCATGCTCCGGGAAAATCAAGGAAGAATATTTCATGATGTGAATATACTCATGCAATTCAACTTGCAGTGTTCATAGGTGCAGTTTTATTGGAACACAGCCAAAGCTCCATTCGTGTGTGTGTGTGTGTGTGTGTGTGTGTGTGTGTGTGTTACTGGGAATTGAACCCGGGGGCATTCTATCTCCGAGCTACACCCCCAGCCCTATTTTTATTTTTATTTTTCTGAAACAGGGTCCAACTAGATTGATGAAAGTCTCACTACTTGCCGAGGCTGTCCTCAAACCTGCAATCTTCCTGTCTCAGCCTCTCAAGTACTGTGATTACAGGCGTGCGCCACCATGCCCCACTCCCTTTCCTTTCTCTATCACTTAGGCTTCCTTCTTAGAGGAATGGCTGTTTGCAGAACGCATTAGCTTGCTGGGCGTGGTGGTGCATGCCTGTAATCCCAGTACCTGGGAGGCTGAGACAGGAGGATCAAAGTTTCAAGGTAGAAGGCCCCTGAGTTCAGTCCCCAGTTACAGTACACATGCACACACACAGCATTAGCTGACCTTGGCGTAAAGCAATGAATGAGAAATTGAGGCGTGCCGGGGTGGGATCCATGGCAGCCTATGTGACCTGGGCCACCAACGTCCTGTGTGTGTGAGGCTGCTCCCATAACCTCTGGTTTCTTTCTCTAAGACAATGTGGACAGATGATCTCCTGGGTTCTGTCTTGTTCTGCTGGTCTTCCCAACAAAGACAGGCCCAGTGATATGAAGGAGGGACGTGGCTTAATCAGTTGGCACGCAGTGTGAACCCTCAGGCAGGGAGGGCGTATTCTGGCAGACAGGTCCTCGAGCTGTTAGTGGCTTCCTGGGTGATGGCTCTGGTCCTGCCACCTTCCCCTCCCGCGTGCAGTTCTGCTGCCCCGTGGCCACCACAGCTCTGCGCTGCATCAGCCAGGAGGCCGGAGGACTGCGCGGTGCCAGCTCCTGTAGGCATGCTGAGGGGCCTGGTGAGTTGCCCCGGGGCCTGGTGCGGGAGGGCCCTGTCCCTGGGGGAGCCGCTCAACAGGCAAACGCTGCAGGTCCCAAGAGCGCATGCTCCACCGAGGACCTTCCCCGGGCAACACCGTGGTCACTCCAAGCCCCTACTGGATCGTGTCCCTTTTTTTTTTTTTTGCGGTACTGGGGATTGAACCCAGGGGCATTCTACCTCCGAGCTACACCCTCAGCCCTATTTTTTTATTCTTTAGTTTGAAACAGGGTCTCACTAAGTTGTGGAGGGCCTCACTAAGTAGCTGAGGCTGGCCGCAAACCTGTGATCCTCCGGTCTCAGCCTCCCAAGTACTGGGATGACAGGTGTGCACCACCACGCCCAGGTGAACATGTCCCTTTCTAGTGATGGGAGAAGAACAGAGGAGAAGGGTGGTGGCCTTATTGTCGCTGTTGCTGGCATCGGTGTCACCACAGCAGTGAAGCTGGCGGGAGGCTTTGGGACGGGCCTCTGTCTGGGAGGGGTCACAGGCCAACGCCGACAGCCTTAGAAGTCTCTGCATCCTTCGGCACCCTGGCCCTGCAGGCCTTGGGGTTCCTAAGAGCGAGGCCCGAGACGGGGAGCCGCCGTGGGCACGGTCCATGTCTGTGCGGGCTCTGGGTCAGCGGGGTGGACTCCTGCTCCCGGCCCTGACGCTGTGGGCCGCGTCGTCGGCTCTTCACCCGGCCAGTGTTTGCAGAGCCCCTGCGCCTGCCGGGCTTTCTTCTGGATGCAGTGGCAGAGCGGCCAGTCACCGGCACAGCCCACGTCCTCAGCGCCTGTGTTCTGGCAGGGGTGGGTTGTGAGTGCCTTGACCGGCCTCATAACTAGTAATGGAAAAAGGGAAGAGATGGAAGCTTCTAGAAGAAAGTGGAATCACTTAGGGTAGGCAAAGATTTTTTTTTCCTTGTATGTGTGTGTGGTACTAGGGACTGAACTCTGGCATTCTTCCTCTGAGCTACATCACCAGCCCTTTTTTTTTTTTTTTTTTTGCGGTACTGGGGATGGAACCCAGGGGCATTCTACCTCCAAGCTACACCCCCAGCCCTATTTTTTATTCTTTATTTTGAAACAGGGTCTCACTAAGTTGCAAAGGGCCTCACTAAGCAGCTGAGGCTGGCCAGGAACCTGCAATCCTTCTGTCTCAGGCTCCCAAGTACTGGGATTACAAGCGTGTGCCACCACGCCCGGCGTTCATATTTTATTTTGAAACAGGGTCTTGGTAGATTGCTGAGAGCCTTGCAAAGTCACTGAAACTGGTCTTGAACTTACGATACTCTTGTCTCAGCCTCCCAAATACTGGGATTACAGGCATATGCCACTATGCCTGGCTTTCATTCGTGTGTGTGTGTTGCTGGGGATCAAACCCAGGGGTGTTCTACCACTGAGCTACACACTGACCTTTTTTTATTTTGAGACAGGAAATCTTTAAGCTACCCAGGCTGACCTTGAACCTGTGATCCTCCTGGGTACATGTGATTGCAGGCATACACCACTGCAGCTAACCAAAAATTTAACATAGCCAAAGTATAAAAGAGCATGTGAGCCAGGCGTGGTGGCACACGCTTGTAATCCCAATACTTGGGAGGCAGAGACCGGAGGATCCAGGTTCGTGGCCAGCCTCAGCTACTTAGTGAGGCCCTCTGCAACTTCGTGAGACCTGGTTTCAAAATAATGTATAAAAAATAGGGCCGGGGGTGTAGCGCGGAGGTAAAACGCCCCTGGGTTCAATCCCGGGTACCACAAAAGAAAAAAGAAAATGGACTGGGGGTATAGCTCGGAGGTAGAACACCACTGGGTTCCATCCCTTGCCACATAAATAAATAAATAAGAGCATGTGGATAAAAACGAAGACCCATTCATCACAGGACACTGCGAAGATGAGCCGTACACTCAAGCAGATGTTGATAATAAATGTTCCAACAAAGGCCTTCAGGTGCAGAGCCTGCAAGAAGGGCGCTTGGCCTCACGTCGGCGAAATGTGGGTCAGAGCCACCGAGACCGCACCCGGCCCTGCTATGGCCCGACTGAGGACGAGCACTAGAGCGCGGCCTCCTCCCCGCTGCGGGCGCGGGGCGGGCTCAGGGCCAGTGCTTTCCTTGCCCTGTGACGAGCACAAGTTCCAAGAGAAACACAAGCCAAACGTGGTGCTCAACTGTCCCTACCCCTGGCTGCTTAATATCCAACACCAGACAGCCCCAGTGCCCACCAGCAGCGGTGGGACCTGCCGCCCGTGTGCCCCCAGCAGGGACCATCTCCCTGGCAGCGAGGGAGGCAGCCAGTTCTGGCGGAGAGGCTGGACGCGAGCGCGGGGTCTCCAGCAGCAGGCTCGTTTTGCTCCATGCTTTATTTTCTGGGGTTGTATAAACGTGACTGCTTGGGGCCAGGTGCCCCGTGCCTGTCCCCAGGAACCCAGTGGCCAGAGGATTCGGCTCCTTCAGCTGGGCCACTGGACTCCACACGTGCCGGGGATGACACGCAGCTGGGAAGGAGAGCGGGAGGCGGCGCGTCCTTCAGAGCTGATACATGTCACCAGTGGGAGGACGAGGGTCCCTGACACAGACACCAGCCACCTGGCTGTCATGGGGCAAACCTGCCCCAGGACACTGCACTCAAGAGCCTCCGGTGACAGCACCATCATGTCTTCTGGGAAGAACTAGATATAACAACAGGCATGTTGAAGACACACAGACCGTGTGTCCTTAGTAGAAGCTGCGCAGACAGACAAGACAATGGGCCGGCCAGCAGCACCGACAGAATGATCTGAAGCGCGGCTCTGCTCCAACGTGCCAGCGCCCTGCCGTCCATCTCTGGGGTCTGACAGAGAACCCCAGTGGGGAGCCTGGGTGGGAGTGAGGACCCCGGAACAGCACCTGCGGCTGGGGCCAGCCCACATCCACCTGACTGCAGACATGGGAGCCCTGGGGGGGGGGGCACCTGCTCCCTCCTCACTCCATGGGCTCCAGCTGTGGCATGGAACGGGGGTGGGCTCCGCCTGGTACCTCAAGGCCCAGGTCACTAGCTTGTGGTGCCACCCTCAAGAGACAGAAGCATGCATGTCCTGCTCTGCACATGCAACTTGCCTTTGTGTCTCACCCAGTACTGGCCATGTGCCCAGGGGTAGCATTCCCTAGGGGGTAGAGAAGCCACTGGTGAGGACAGGCCCAAGTTCACCTCCATCCTGAGCCTCTGCTGGCCTCTCAGGAATGTCCCGGAGGTCACAAGATAGTGCACATAACTAGCTCTGAGTCAGAGAGGGCAGCCAGGAGTGACACTAGCTAGCTCTCTGTGTCACCGTCTCATCCTGTCCTCAGATGGCGTGGGGGGTGCCGGGGAGGGCGGCCGGGAGTGACGCCCCATCCTGCCTTACAGCAGCAGTGGACGGCAGCTCAGCGAGGTCTTCATCCAGCTGCCGTCGCGAAAGGAGCTGCCTGAGTACTACGAGCTCATCCGCAAGCCCGTGGACTTCAAGAAGATCAAGGTAAGCTCCCTGGTCACAACCTCCTGCCTGCGGGCGGGCGGGGTGCAGTGGTGGGGGAGCCGAGGTAAGGCCTGCCCTCCCTCCCTCCTGCAGGAGCGCATCCGCAACCACAAGTACCGCAGCCTCAGCGACCTGGAGAAGGACGTGATGCTGCTCTGCCAGAACGCGCAGACCTTCAACCTGGAGGGCTCGCTGGTGAGTGCCCTCGGCCTGCACTGCTCCGGGCCGCCTGCACCCTGGCTCAGTGGGAGGCTAGCCAGGTGTAATGGGATCAGAGGTTCCAGGACAGCCTCAGCAACTTGACAAGACTCAGCAACCTAGCAAGACCTGTTTCAAAATATAAAAAAAAAATAGGGTGGGGGTGTAGCTCGGAGGTAGAATGCCCTTGGGCTCAATCCCCAGCACCACACACACAAAAAAAGTTCCCAGCTAGCCAGACATAGCAGTGTATGCCTGGAATCCCAGTACTCGGGAAGCTGACATAGGAGGATAATAGGTTTGAGGCCAGCCTCAGCAACTTAATGAGACTCAGCAACCTAGCGAGACCTGTTTCAAAATTTAAAAAAAATAAAATAGGGCTGGGGTATAACTCGGAGGTAGAACACCCTTGGGTTCAGTCCCTGGTACAAAAAATTTTCTAGGAGCCGGGTGTGGTGGTGCATGCTTATAATCCCAGTACTTGGGAGACTGAGACAGGAGGATCCGGGGTGCGGCCAGCCTCAGCTACTTAGTGAGACCCTGTTTCGAAATAAAGAATAAAAAATAGGACTGGGGGTGTAGCTCAGAGGTAGAATGCTCCTGGGTTCAATCCCCAGTTCTGAAAAAAAATTCTAGGGACTCTTAAGAGGAATCCTGTGAGTGGCTCGTGCCTGAAATCCCAGTACTTGGGAGGCTGAGACAAGAGGATTGCAGGTTCAAGGACAGACTCAGCGATGTAGTTAGACTCTTAGCAACCTAGCAAGACCTTGTTTCCAAACAAGAAATAAAATGCTGGTGGTGTAGCTTGGAAGTGGAATGCCCCTGGTTCAACTCCCCTAGTACCACAAAAATAAAGGACTTATATGGTACTATGTAGCGTTTCCTACAATGAACTGGACACCCAGCACACCCACACTCTCAACTTGGCAAAGTCCTCAGTGTTAGGGCCAGGAGCGTGTCTTACTTTGATAAATTTGGGCAAAGATTCTACCAGGGATGTGCGGTTTTTTGTTTTTTTTTTGTTTTTTTTTTGTTTTTTTTTTTTTTGCGGTACTGGGGATTGAACCCAGGGGCCATCTACCTCTGAGCTACACCCCCAGCCCTTTTTTTTTTATTCTTTATTTTGAATCAGGGTCTCACTAAGTTGCAGAGGGCCTCACTAAGTAGCTGAGGCTGGCCGCGAACCCAGATCCTCCGGTCTCAGCCTCCCAAGTACTGGGATGACAAGTGTGCGCCACCACGCCGGACAGGGATGTGCGTTTCTACTGCTGGCGCAGACCTTGGGGCCTCTACAGGGGATGCTTGCTAGGGTCCTGCATGGGGGAGAGGTGCTGGAGGCTCTTGGGCAGTCACGGGAAGAACTGTGGACAGGGCGCCTCTGCCCTGGGTGGGGGAGCTGAGGCCTCCCACAGCCCCCTCAGCCCCGTGTCCCCCCAGATCTACGAGGACTCCATCGTCCTGCAGTCGGTGTTCACCAGCGTGAGGCAGAAGATCGAGAAGGAGGATGACAGCGAGGGCGAGGAGAGCGAGGAGGAGGAGGAGGGCGAGGAGGAAGGCTCCGAGTCCGAGTGTGAGTGGCGCGGGCGGGCGGGTTTGGGGCCGCGGCCATGGTGACGGGTGACGGGCTCCCTTTCGCTCACGGGCTCCCCTCCTCCGCAGCCCGCTCGGTCAAGGTGAAGATCAAGCTGGGCCGCAAGGAGAAGGCGCAGGACCGGCTGAAGGGAGGCCGGCGGCGGCCGAGCCGCGGGTCCCGGGCCAAGCCTGTGGTGAGCGACGACGACAGCGAGGAGGAGCAGGAGGAGGTGAGGCGCGCAGGCCGCAGGCGGGGCTCAGGGCGGCTGCAGGGAGGTGACGGCGCCGTGCAGCCCCACGCTGCGGGACCGCCCGAGGGGCACGCCCCGGGCTCAGGGCAGGTGGCTCCGGCTCGCGGCTTCAAAATGAAGTCCCAGGGTGTAAAGGTGACAGCCCGGACCTTTGGGGACGTTCGGAGCGCTGACGGGCGGGTGATGGCAGCCCCGCAGGGCCATCGTGGTCTGCGCTGACTCTCCTGTCCCCTCTGCAGGACCGCTCGGGGAGTGGCAGCGAGGAGGACTGAGCGCGACATTCCAGAGCCCAGACGGAGTAGCCCTTAGCAGAGCCGGTAGCGGCAGACTAGTCGAGACGTGGGAAACTGTATAAACAAATCTTCCATATTTATACGGCAGAGAAGATGTAGGACTGTTCGTGTCTGACCCTGTCCTGGCGTCGTAGCGTTTGTAACGGCATTAACTGTTTAAAGAGTCCGCCCGGCCGCGCACCTGCCGCCTGCCCCCTCCTCCCGGCGGCCGGCCGGCGTGCATGTGCGATGTGCGCGGCCACGCTCGTACTGTACTGCACCGACGGGTCGCGCTGGGGCGGGGCGCTGTCAGTGTCACTGGATGTCACACAGTAATAAATTAAACAACGACACCGACTCGCTCCTGTCCCGGGCCCACCGTCCAGGTCCCCTCCTGTCACCAGAACCCGGGGGCCCCTTCCAAAGGGCACCCGCTGGCGGGGTGGGGGTGGGGGCATGAAAAGGCAGCGACCACGACGCACCGGACTCTCTTTTTTTTATACTTTATTTTGAAACCGGGTCTCACGAAGTTGCGGAGGGCCTCACTAAGGAGAGAGAGAGAGAGCGAGCTGAGGCTGGCCGCGAACCCGGATCCTCCGGTCTCTGCCTCCCAAAGTACTGGGATTACAAGCGTGCGCCACCACGCCCGGCTCCGGACTCTCTTGAGATCCTTTCTTGCCAGGCACGTTGACACGCACCTATAATCCTAATATCGGGAGGCTGAGACAGGAGCATTGCAGGTTCTAGACCAGCCTCAGCAATTTAGCCAGACCCTGTTTCAAAGTAAAATGGGCTGAGGGTGGAGCTGGGAGGTAGAATGTCCCTGGATTCCATCCCCAGGATGGAAAAGAAAAATATCCTCTCGATGAGTCATACTAGCCATTGCTGCGCTCCAGCCAACCCTGCGCCCAGGGCCCGAGGCTCACAGCCGACAGGGCTGACTGGGATTTCTTCCTTGCAATGCTGGGGATGGAATGAGGGCTTCACACCCCAGGCAAGCGCTCCCCCACTGAGCCACAGCCCATCGCTTGGTTTCAATAGACTGGAATATTTTTTTTGCAGTACTGGGGATTAAACACCAGGGGGCATTCTACTTCCGAACTACATCCCCAGCCCCTTTTTTTTTTTTTTTTTTTTTTTTTTGCGGTACTGGGGATTGAGCCCAGGGGCATTCTACCTCCAAGCTAAACCCCCAGCCCTATTTTTTATTCTTTATTTTAAAACAGGGTCTCACTAAGTTGCGGAGGGCCTCACTAAGTAGCTGAGGCTGGCCGTGAACCCGGATCCTCCTGTCTCAGCCTCCCAAATCCTGGGATTACAAGCGTGCACCACCACGCCCAGCTTTCATATTTTATTTTGTTTTTGTTGTTTTGTTTTGTTTTGTTTTGTTTTGTTTGCGGTTACCGGGGATTGAAGGCAGGGGCATTCTACCTCCGCACTATGCCCCCGGCCCTGTTTTTTATACTTTATTTTTGAAACCGGGTCTCACGAAGTTGCGGAGGGCCTCACTAAGGAGAGAGAGAGAGAAAGAGCTGAGGCTGGCCACGAACCCAGATCCTCCGGTCTCTGCCTCCCAAAGTACTGGGATTACAAGCGTGCGCCACCACGCCCGGCTCATATTTTATTTTGAAACGGGGTCTTGGTAGGTTGTTGAGAGCCTTGCAAAGTCACTGAAGCTGGTGGTCTCGAACCTACTATCCTCTTGTCTCAGCCTCCCAAGTACTGGATTACAGGCGTGTGCCACCGTGCCCAGCTAGCTCCTATCCTTACTGCGTCCCCTTGCACTACCACGGTATCCAAGGTTACCTCGTGGCCTGAAGTGGCTGCCGAGGTCCCGTCTCAGTCATATTTCAACAAGGAGACGAGGGAAATGGTCCGTCCACTCCCACCCTTCAGAGGAAACTCACACATCACTCACTCTTACGTGACCACTGACCAGAACATCCGCAGCCATGCCTAGCTGCAAGGGAACCTGGGAAACAACCTTTTTTCACCTGGAAAGCAAGAAGCCAGTAGGTACCCAGGGAGGTTCCTACTTCCTCTGGGCATTTCTGTGTTTTCTGAAAACTAAAAAAAATTTTTTTTTTCTTTTTGTGGGGATTGAACCCAGGGACGTTCTGCCTCTGAGCTACAGCCCCAGTCCTGTTCATTTTTTATTTTGGAACAGGGTCTTGCTAAGTTGCTGAGGGCCTCACTAAGTTGCTTAGGCTGGCCTCAAATCTGTGATCCTCTTGCCTCAGCCGCCCAGGTACGGGGTTTACAGTTGTGTGCTACTGCATTGGCTTTAAAAGAAAAAAAAGTTTATTTTTTATCTGTAAACGGGGTCTACGTTGTAGAGGGCCTGGTACCAGCTTTGGGACCGGGTGGTCCGGGCTGACCTCCTTGCCTTGAGTTTCGTGGGTTTGGGGCCCAGGGTGGCCAGCAGAGGGGATGGAGGTGACACAGACTGTACCCCAGCCCTGCTGTCACAGAGGCCACAGTGTGGGGCTCCACAAGGGGGCCTGTCACCTGAGCCTGGCACCTCCCAGCCCTGTCCTAACCCTCAGCCAGCTGGGATTTCACACCACACACTTGCATCCGCGCACGCGTCGCTCTTCCTCCACTTCCGCTCACGCGTCGCTCTTCCCGCACAGCGCCGTCACGGGAGTGGAGGCAGGAAGAGCCAGGCAGCTGGGGTGGAGAGAGGCTGGGAGCACGAGCAGTCAGTCTGTCTGTCTGGCAGGGGCTCAGGTGAGTGTGTCAACAACTCAACCCAAATTGGCTGAAGCAGAAAGGGGGACGTACTGGCACCACCATAACTTAAAGATCCAGGGGTACAGCCGGCCATGGTGGCATACGCCTGTCTTCCCAGTTCTTGGGAGGCTGAGACAGGATGATTGCGGATTTGAGGCCAGCCTCAGCAACTTAGTGAGACCCTGTTTCAAAGTTAGAAAATAAAATAGGGCTGGGTTGTATCTCAGAGGTAGAGCATCCCTGGATTCAATCCCCAGTACAAAAATAAAAAGCCAACCTGGGCATGGTGGCACACGCTTGTAATCCCAGTACTTGGGAGACTGAGACAGGAGGATTGCAGGTTCAAGGCCAGCCTCAACTACTTAGTGAGGCCCTCCGCAACTTAGTGAGACCCTGTTTCAAAATAAAGAATAAAATAAGGGCTGGGGGTGTAGCTCGGAGGTAGAATGCCCCTGGGTTCCATCCCTAGTACTGCAAAAAAAAAAAAAATCCAGGGAGTGCCTTCAGGCATGGCTGTATCTAGGTGTCCAGCCCTGAGTATGAGGTCAGGACTCCTCATCTTTTGGGGGTCACTCTCTTGGCAAGTCCTCCACTACTGGTGGTAAACTGATGACTTCCCCGGTGCTGCACCCTCCCCACTGTGCCACCGCAGCTGAGGATCCTGCTTTCCAAGAGAGCACCTGGTCCCAGGCTTAGAGAAGAGACTGAGAGACCTGGAGGCCGGGTCACAGGCTGGCCTCGCCCGTGTAAAAAACAGCAGCTCAGGCTAGATGCGGACGCCAGTGCGGAGGCTCGCGGTGAGAGCGCCGAGCTGCCCGGGCTCAGCCCGGGGCTCCCCAAGCGTCAGGAGCACTCAGCAGGGGCAGAGCACAGGGATTTCTTTGGTTTGGTTTGGTTGCTGTTGTTTTTGTGGTGCTGGGGATTGAACCAGAGGCATTCTACTTTTGGACTACACCCCCGGCCCTTTTTCTTTTTTTTTTTTTTTTTTTTTGGACCGGGG